>JAAGKR010007972.1:17003-33689 GCA_011419295.1 Clarias macrocephalus | reverse complement strand
ACAAAATGAGCATAAGAATCAACCACCATATCTCATGTGATGGCAAATTCACTCAGCATACAAAAGTCTTAGTCCACTATCCGGGGGACTGTTGGTACTTTTTCATCCAACTTTCTTTCTTTATTTATTTATTCATTTTTAATTGAAAGCTGAGTTAAGGATTGTCTGCCAGTGTTGACTACACCATTACTGATGAGATATGGTGATTAACTAGGCAAATATTTTCTTTCCACCCCTCTTAGGCACATTATGTATTAGACTAATTTGCACATTTGAATCATGATTACGGTTATCATAATCAGGAATCTCAGGTATTGCTGAACACAAGATAAAACAGAACTGGACAAATCATTTTGCTGAATTTGATCCTTTTTAGGGGAGGGCTTAATAGCAGAGACAGAAATATCTATGTAATATGTCGGCATGTTTGTATAGAAACAAAGTGTGCCAAAAACAAGATGGTGCAACAAAAGGATTATCTTAGTATCCTAGACCTGGGTCTAAAAAATAATTGAAATTTTACACATTGTAAATGCACCTCTTTTGGCACAGTGGAGTCTATGACCATGTGATCATTCCCCAGAGTGTGATCTATTTAAAGAAATTGTACATCTCTGAGTGGGTTCGGAAATCAGACACAGAGAGATGGTGAAATCAGGAGTGCTGGTTTTATAGATATTTAGCGAGGTCGTGAATATCGAAGCAGGTAAATACATGGGGATTATGGGCTCGGTGAAAAGGGAGGCGGTGATGATCGATGTGGGTGTCTTGTAGGTTGTAGTCCACGTCCTGATGAGCCGATGTGTTCCAGTGGCCCAGTCTGAATAAGCGCTGCTTGCGCCATGATTGGTGCATGGCTGACTCTTCGGTGAGCTGGGTGCAGGGGTTCTTCGCAATAATCCGAGTCTGTGGGGAGAAGAAAACTGCATGAGTCTTGTGCATACTTTTTCCACTCACCGCCAAGCATCATCGCGATCCTTTTATAGGGAGCACTCGACAGGTGGACAGTGTATGATTCATTGTCGCTGATGCTGGTGAGTATTATTTTATATATATATATATATATATATATATATATATATATATATATATATATATTTTGCGTTTTGATGCTGTCCATGGTGCTGTCTGAGCCCGATTTGTTCTTTCTCCAAAATGATGGTATTTGATAATGTGCATTGGGTTTAAGCCCTTTGCCACAAAATGCTTGGCAAACCAAGTGGCCTCCCACATCACAGGCCCTACAATTGCACAACAGAGCTGCTTGCAGGAGCCATATTCCCAACCGCAGAGTGTAACCTCTTGCTCAGGAAGAGACCCAAATAATAGAGGAGTACTTTGCATAAGCTCTGTAACTCGGATACATCAGCACCCTCCAGGTCTCCATCCTTTGCCAGGTTCTTCTGCCAGGTTATAAAAAATAGTGTGATGGTTTTTGGTCCTAAGTACAGTAGATTAACGTGACCTGAAGCATGTCGAGGTGAAGTACCAGTTATTTCTACCGCTGGTCCATGAAGACTGGATTTTCTGAAACTTGACCTATGTAGTGCATATAACCTGGTTGCATAGAGCATAATCTCTGACCATTATGTGTACTGCATGATGCTCTATGGTCTCTCTTTGGATTTTTTTGTATTCTAGTGTCTGATAAATTAGGTGTTGCAGGGCCACCTTCACAATAGTTTACACTGACAACATTTTTAATCTAGTCCCCAGATCTCACACAATTATCTGACACATCAAGATGGTTTTGTCATTCTTTTGGGAATACCAAATGTACAACAATGTTCAAAAGTTAGTGCCCCTTCTTTTAATTTAATATTTTTATTTTTTTTTCTTGTATGAAACATAATCGTCTGATTGTATCGGATCTTAGTATTAGCCAAATATAACCTCAGAAAAAAAAAAAAAACTTAACTTCGCCACTATTTATTTAATAAAAATGAAGCCAAAAAGAGAGAAAAAAAAGATGTGGCCAATACTAAGCACCCCTATTATTCAACATTGTAGATCCACCTTTAGCATCAATAACCAAAATAATAATTCTTTTAATTAGACTTTATTAGTCTCATCATTTTGGAAGAATTTTGGCCCATTCTTCTTTACATCATTGCTTTGTATCATTGAGATTTTTGGTAATCTGTATATGCACATCTCTCTTAAGGTTCACAATATTTCAATTGGATTGAGGTCCGGAGTTTGACTAGGCGATTCCAAACCTTAATTCTATTATTTTTCAGCCATTTGATTGTAGAGGTACTGCTGTGCTTTGGATCAGTGCCCTGTTACATGACCTAATTTCACCCAAGCTTTGGACAGATGCCCTCACATTGGCCTCTAGAATACATTGGTATACAGAGGAGTTAATGGTCAAATTGTTGACTGCAAGGTGTCCAAATCAAGCCCAATTAATCCCATCTCCACCACCATGCTTGACAATAGGTAGGAGGTGTTTTTTGCTGAAATTCTGTTTAGTGTCAATGGATATTAGGGCCAAACAACTCCATTTTGGTCTCATCTGTCCATATGACATTGTTCCAAAAGTCTTGTGCCTTTTTCAGATACAATTTTGTGACCCTCAGTGTTGCTTCCATCTTCTTTTTAGACAGAAGAGGCTTTATCCTGGCAACCCTTCCAAACAAACCATACTTCTTCAATCTCGTTCTAATGGTGCTGTCATAGATTTTACCATTTACCCATTTAAAATAATAATAATAATAATAAAAAAAATAATAATAATAATAATAATAATAATAATAATAATAAAAAGAGTTACATCTCAGATCCTATAGGCCTCAGAGAGGTCTTTGCACTGTGCATTGCTCTGTCTGACCTTCAGGTAAATGTGCTGGGATGTCCAATTCTGGGAAGACTGGTAACTGTCTTGAAAGCTTTCCAGATTGATGTGCAGCAACAACTGTTTCTCTAAAACCAATGCTTATGATTTTCCCTTTTGGCATTGTGTTAACACACGCCTGAATGCTGCTTTTATAGAGGTCGGCACAACTGCTGATGATCAATTAATCAAGGGATGATGATTAGCAGCAGCTCGCTGCAACTTACCCTTTTAAATCCTGTGGAACTAGTAAGGAGTGCTTGTATTTTTCATTTTGGTTTCATTTTTGTTCAATAAATAATGCATGGTCTGAGGTTGTACTGTATTTGCCTAATACTGGGAACCCACTCAATATGAGAAGATGATTCTATATGAAAACAGACCAAATTAAATTTAGGGTGCTAACTTTTGAGCATGACCGTACGCCAAATGGGGATTTTCCAGGGTAGTGTACCTCCGTTACATCATAGAGCCAGAAGCGATTCTCATGGAACAGGATAAAGTGTCCATGATAAAGGATTGGCCTTTCTACTGCCATTAATGACTTTTGACACTTCCTGGGTTCGCCAAATTGTATTGTCACTACATCCATTGTTTCAGCATTACTAATTCTCCACTCATTTCCCTGCTAAAAAAAAAAAAAAACATTCCCTGCTGAAAACACAGCCTCCCAGGCCTTTAAGAAACAAAAGGGGGCCTTTATGTTAGCAACCCATGCACAAACATATGCCTCAAAGCCGTTTGGGTCTATAATCATTGAGCTTCATTCTCTGACTGATAAAACTGTTTTGACAATTTTCCTGTTTTTTTTCTAGTTTCTTTTTCCATTTTTTCCATTTATTTTGATTGTTTTGATTAATAAAAAATCTGCTGGACTGGGCTCACATCCTCCATTCTGTTTGCAAACTTTGCATAATTTTCATAGGCAACATAGTGAGACATTATGTAAGCTGTTCTTAAACCTAATAGTATAGCTAATTGACTCTATAGACCCATAGAATCCTCATTAGCTTTTCTCATGCAGTAATAAAAATAAATTAACCAACAGGGAACTATACGATTTTATTCTTTAGCTCTAGAGCCCTACAAAAATGTTATTAAAAAAGCAATGTTTCAAAGAAGCTATGTTATATAGTAGTAATCCAAGATTGATTAATTCATCAGATGTGAGGGTCAAGGTATTGTTATCCTATATGCAACTGAAACAATAACTGAACAGATTTTTATTTATACTGAGTGGAAGTTGAGCATTTATTTCAGCTCATTCCAGTAGCTTTTTTTTTCTGCAGACCTTGTCACAATGCAGATTGATTAATAGCACCTTCCCATCATGACTTCCCTGTCAGCTTGCTCCTGTGGACACTAGAAGGTTAGAAATACCAACAATGGCATTCATTGCTTTGAGGAGTATTTGACAGTGCAATGGCTGCAGTGTGAATTGAATATTCACTCAAGGACAGATACTTTCATGAAAAGGAGAAATTCTAAGAGTCTCCAGTAACATGCCGTCCATAACGCCATAGCAGAGCTACGAACAAGGATTCCAACTTGGTTTTGACATAGCCCTGAGATCTCGAAAAAAGCAACTGCAGATCAACACAATTATCGGGTCAAAGAGCATTTTCAATAATGTCTATTGATAGTGAATCGAGACTTGGCCTTTTTTTTTTATTGATGAGACTGTTCAGTGCCATTTTGAGTCTTTTCATGACAAATGAATTATTAACTTGTTCCTGCTAATGCAGCATCTTTTACAGGTTGTTCTTAACAATTTAGACCTGTAATTAATTTTGACTTGTAATATTGAACTAGGTGGCACAATAGAGCAAGGGTTACCAGAGATAACCTACAGCTCAAGGGTCCCTGAGTTGAATCCTGGGATAATGTAGGTATTCAGTGTCCAAAATCACATACTGTAGGTAAATCGATTTAGTTATGCAAACATTTCCCAGGTTGTGTAAATGATTGTGTCAATCAAGTGTGTGCATATCCTTGAAAAGGATAAAGCAGTAACTGATGTTGAATGAATTCATACAAAAAAAAAAAAAGACAATAATAATACCCCCACCTGGCAAACATGGTCTATCAACTTGAACTAGTAGCCATCAGATAAAGCTGGACTATTCAGGGATGTATATAAAACAGGAAGCCAATATAACTCATAAATAATGGATTCTCTTAATTAAAATAGGAATTCAGCAAATACAAATTAATATCCTTAATCGTGTATACAAAAAGAGTCTAGCAATTGAATTTTACACATAATTAAATTAATGTAAACCCTTTGGCAGGACACAAATATGGAGGGAATTACAATCATCAAGATGAAATATTATAAATAATTTAAAACATTTGGAGTCTTTTAAATTCAACAGAAGGCAAATATGTGTAATATTCTGAAGACAGAAGAAAAGCTCTTAGTTGGCACCTTAGGTCTAATATAAATTTTAAATTCATATTGGGGTCAGAAATGACACTAAAGTTCTTGTATAACAGAAGAAAAACACATTGTTCAGTATCAGTAGCAAAACTTGAGTTCCTTTATACTAGTGTTCAACCTCCAGCTGCAAAGGTTTTATTTTATCAGTGCAGCACATTCACACACAGTGACATGTACAGATTAAATACACACAGGCCTGACAATAACCACATCCACTAACTTACCTGAACTAACAGATTATCCATGCATGTCAAGGACAAAGAGGATTTGCAGGGTAGAGGGAAGGAACACCAGTCTCCAGTTCCCATAGTGTTCCGGTTGCATTAGGTTTTTTTGCAGTATGACAGCCCGGCCTCAAAGCTGACCCCAGAGCTGTCAAAGCTCATTACCGTCTCACTCATTCTGGAGCAATGCGAGGTCAGCGTGCCCTCGAGCCCTTTCCCCTGTCAGGGAGAGAAGGCTAGCGCTGCAGCACACAGCACTGTAAGACTTAAACTATAATTACTGTTGAGGATGTGTTAACTGTGGAGAGAGAGGAGAGAAGATTGGTGTGCAGATGAGTAGAGCCCTGACATTGGTGCTTAGTGATTTTTTTTTTCCCTCTCCCTCTCTCTCTTTTTATACTAGTGAATGGAGCTCACCTACCTGAAACCTTAAACAGCATGGGGTCACCTCAGTGCAGAGTCAGTGGACAAAATCTCACTGGATGATGTAAAATAGATTAATGGCCTAGAGCACAGGGTGTTAAAGTTCATAACAGGGTGTAATAGCAAAAATTCAATTCAAGTTTCCTTTTACGCACTTTCTTTTACTTACTTACCAAGTTCTACTCGTATATTTACGGTCTACTTTGTATTGATACTTTTATTCGGTTGGCACACTGTCAACAAAAAGTATAGATTCCCAGTACAAGTTTACATGATCACATGTCCCTTTCTCATTGCTCCAAAATCAGTTATGCTTCCTAGCAAAGTTTTTTTTTTTTTTTTTTTTTTTCTGGTTACCTTCACTAACAACTGCCATTCTTAACACAACTGTTAAGTCCCTGTCCTGTGAGTTCTCATCCCATTTTGTGCGTGTGTCTGTGTGTGGAAATGCTAATACTTTCACTTTTAAACTTTCCTTATTGGATGCTTCTAAACCCCATTCCAGTAATGTCAGTAATCTCCCTAGTTGGCTTCTGGCAAATTATGGCAATAATTTGACCCTCCTGAAACATGATAACATTATTGTTAAAGAAATGAAAAGCTCACTGCATTGCAGAGTCACAAGCAAAATCACATTTGCAGTATATACACTGTAGTAAGAGAGAGAGAGACATTTAAAGTTTAAAAATTTTTTTTAATTCTTTTAAATTCTTTTAATGATTATAGGACCAATACTTGCAATATTGTATTAACATAGTGTGCAATATGGTAATTACTGTTTGAGGACACTTTTTATATTTTATCGATATGCTGTTTTTTTTTTTTACTTTACTTTACTTGATAGCAAGGGTGAGCAACTGTAACCGGGAATAAGCAATTTCCCCTTGGGGATTAATAAAGTTTTTTGAATACTGAATATTGAGTACATGGTTTTGGAAATCACAATGCTACAACATTTATTACGAACTTTAAAACTTTAATCTAAACTTTCTTTATCTTTCAACTTAAGACACCCTCAAAATACTTGTCAAGTCAAATTTATTTGTATAGCACATTAAATAAGCACATGGTTGACCCAAGTGCTTTACAATGTAAAAAAAAAAAAATGTGAAAAATAATCAAAATAAAATAACATAATAATATTAAAAATAACAGTAAAACAGAGGACAAAAACATACAAAACATCACTGTAGAATACTTACTTTAAAATAGTATTAGAATGCTGTAACCACTAGACACATTAATTCACATTTATATGCTTGAGAGAATAGAAAGGCTTTTAATAATGGCCTTTAGTTTGACCATTACTTTAAGTTAGGCCTTAAATAATTTGATATTGGAAATAGCCCTGAGATCACATAGATACGTAAAGCATTCCATAATTTTGGGGCGATCACCATAGAGGCCTGATCACCCGAACGCTTATAGCGAGAAATGACCAATAGTGCCTAACTGGAGGATCGAAGGCAGCAGGCAGGATTGTATGGTTGAATGAGTTTAGTTAAACACTCCGGCGCTAAACCATGAAGAGCTTTTAAAAACCAACAGTGTAATTTAAAAATTAATTCTAAAATGGACTAGAAGCCAGTGAAGAACTGGGGAAGCGTGCAGCAGCGTTCTGAACAAGTTGCAGCCTTTGAATTGATGACTGATTGATGCCCGTGAGTAATGCATTGCAGTAGTCTAGTCTTGTGCTGATAAAAGCATGAATGGTGGTCTCCAAATCAGCACGACAGAGAAAAGGTTTCACTTTACTCAGCAGGCGGAGTTGGAAAAAGCTAGCTCCCACTGTCGGATTTATGTTTATCGAACCTAAAATCCCTGTCAAATATAACTCCTAAATTCCTAACTTCTGTTCTTATGGAAGAAGGCAGAAGGCAGTCCTGTCTGACTCAGAAGAGAGATCCAGCCCATTTTTACCACCAAATAAAATCAACTCAGATTTATGATCATTTAAAAAAAAAATTGGGAGAAAGTTTTGAGAGAGCCAAGCCTTAACTGACTGCAAACATATGATAATGGCTGTAAGGGGTTGGTGAGTCAGGGATTAGGGACAGGCATAGTTGCACATCATCCGCATAACAAATACTTGACGATGTTAATAATTTCCTTTTCCTTTTATAGTAACTAAGCCGATGCCCTGAGCGGGAGACAAACCCAGGGCCCAACAGCATGCGACCTGAATGCTAACCACTGATCCATCAGGGATAGTAAATGCACATGCATACTGTATCGCTTTGGCAAACAACAAGTCTCACTCACTCACATTATCACCACTTTATCCTGTATTTAGCGTCGCTGGGGCCTGGAGCCTATCCCAGGAGACTTGGGGCACGAGACGGGGTACACTCTGGAAAGGATGCCAATCCATTACAGGGCACACACATACACATACACATACACACTCATTCACACACTACGGGCAATTTAGGAATGGCAATTAATCTAATCTGCAGGTCTTTGGACTGTGGGAGGAAACCGGAGTACCCGGAGGAAACCCACCAAGCATGGGGAGAATATGCAAACTCCATGCAAACAGAGATGCAAGGCAACAGTGCTAACCACTACACTACACTATGCCTGTGATGTAATTATTACAGATATTTCAACATTGTGCACATACTGTACAATATTATAGAACAGAACTGTTCTGTAGATACTTAGCAAAGCTATATGAGAGACTGCAATGTAGCTATAGTATATGAATGTTACAGTACATGTCTGTCATTGTCAATGTCAATCACTGATATCGGTCAAAAAATGGATGCTTTTATTAAAGTTTTGTTTACTCTTTTTCTTATATTTATTCACATTTCATGTTTTTACAGGAATATATTTTACGTCTGACATTGTGCGTTAAGCAGCATAAATAAATGATTAAATAAGCTAATATTATGTGGTTTCGGGTGCACTTGTTTAATATTATTACAATGTCATTTTTATCACGCTTCCTAAATCTACATATATAAATATGTTTTAAGTCAACCAAACCACTTTAAAGATTAAAAGAGATAAAGATATAATTATTTGTCACATGGTCCTTTCAGTATGGTGAAAAATTCTGTTTCTTTAGCCAGGAAGCTGGGATTAGAGCTCAGGGTCAGCCAGACTACAGCACCCCTGATCAGATAGGGTTAAGGGCCTTGCTCAGTGGCTCAACAGTGGCAGCTTGGAGGTGCTGGGGCTTGAACCACTGACCTTCCAATTAGTAACAAAGATCCTTAACCATTTGAGCCATGACTGCCCCTAAAATAAAAGATGATTCTCTGACCAGGAATTGAACCTGGGCCTTAGCGGTAAGAGCACCATTTCATTTGAATTCCAAGGTTTCTTTATAACCTGAGATCATTGTGCACATATTTCCCTCACCCTGTGTGATGTTAATCACATAATGTTGTATCAAAACCAAAAGAATGAACACGTTTATGCATGTCTATACTCTACTAGGATTGGTGTCAAATGTTGTTATTTTAATGCACACCTACCACTTACTGTAATTGCAAGGATACCTCCTTTTTATTTTCAAACTGCCTCTTATACACTTTGCCACAAACTGCCTCTTGTTGCTACATTGTTTTTTTTTTTTTTCCTTTCTAGAATCATAACACTTTCTCTGTTAAAGCTGTCTGACAACATTATTAGTGGTTTCAGATAAGAAAGAGAGCAACTCCAGGCTGGAAAGCATCACCTTTGTGCTTAAAAAATCATTTCTTATTTCATATCCCAGGTCTGCTCTCACTGTCTGTCATTTTCCTGCTGCCGGCTCTCTGTTGATAAGCCCTCCCAGCTCAGATGAATTAATGGTGCAGCCATTTTATAATCTCGATTTTTCATCCTTCTCTCCATCCCATTCATACAATACTCGACTCCAGTCAGACTTGTAAGGACACACAAACGAAAATGCCTATATTTTGGAGGAACATTAAATTCCACAGTTTATTGCAAACCCCTATTGGCCGTGTGTGCGTCTCTCTCTCTCTCTCTCTCTCTCTCTCTCTCTCTCTCTCTCTCTCTCTCTCTTTTTCCTCTGGTAATAAAATGATGAGTTGGTCACTCTCATTCACACATCATTAAGTGACGATTTGCAGAGAGATGACCTCATGACATCTATCAGCTGGCCTTCATCTCCATGGCGATCAGCATAGGCATGACCAATATAACCCAGAAAATTGAATTGCACACATTTTACCTACTTCCACTATCTGGTGATCAATAGCACTGTAGATGTTTTAAAGTATGGATTTTTCAGTTTCTCATTCTCAGTCCTAAGGTATTAGAAAACATAAGAAGGCATCAGGTTGACATTCTATCTATCTATCTATCTATACCTATCTAGCTGAATATACACCAGCTGGCCACTTAATAAGGTACACTTAGCTTGTACTGGGGTTGACCCCTTTTGCCTTCAGAACTTTCTTAATTCTTCATGCCAAATTCTGCATTGACAATATCCGACTGTCACAACAGAAACCAAGATTCATCAAATGTTTTTTCAATCTTCTATTGTCCAACTCTGGTGAATTTTATGTGAATTGTAGCCTCAGTTTCCTGCTATTATCTGACAGGAGTGGAAACCGGTGTGGTCTTCTGCTTCTGTAGCCCACCGACTTCAAGGTTCAACATGCTGTGTGTTCAGAGATGCTCTTCGGCATGCCATGGTTGTAACAAAATGTTATTTCAGTTACTGTTGCCTTTCTATCATCTCGGCCCGGTCTGGCCATTCTCCTTTGACCTCTGGCATCAACAAGGCATTTTCACTCAGAGAACTGACACATGCTGGAATTCATTTTTTCCAGACCACTCTCTGTAAAGCTTAGGGTGTAGAAATCCCAGTAGATCAACAGTTTCAGAAATATTTACACTTGGCCAACCCATCTTGCCCCAAAAACTATGCCATGTTTATAATAATTTAATCACCTTTCTTCATGATTCAGATTAATTGCTTTGAACTTTGAGTTGATTGAGTTGATACTGCATTGCATTATTAAAATAACCAAAAACAGAACCGCATGCTGATTGATCCATTTATATCATTTTGCAAAATCACTCAAAATCCACAGATATAACCAAAACAAAACAATCGTGACATGATTTTTGTATATGATTTTTATATTTGTGCTTTTTATCACCATTGTGTGCTTTGTATCACTAAATATTTTCTGTCAGTTTGCAATACATCTTTTTTTTACCTTCAAACTGCTCTTATCTATCTATCAGATAGATAGATAGATAGATAGATAGATAGATTACAATGGTAGTAATAGTGGTGATTATGATGAGTATTGTAATAGAGCTGATGATGATTATAATGAGGTTTCCATCTCAGTGCTGCCTGAATGTGGTCAGAATAGTCATGGTTGAACAGCAAAGTGCACCGGACTTTAATTATTCCCTCTCTTTTTTTTTATATGCTCTATGATGTTCATGCAGCCTGATCCAGATGGTCGCCACATGTGTGGGGCGGTTGCAGGTTAACTACTCGTCTTCAATATAAGCAGCCACTGAGAGCCGTGGCTTTTCACATTAGGCTCAGTATATGTTATTTAACACATCTGTCTTCAGCTTAAATGATTCTGCTTCTGCAGTGTACTGCCTGCAATACCAGTGTTCAGCATGTTGATTAAAATCCAGGCAGAGCAAAAAAATCACACAGACCACACACACGCGTGCACACACACACACACACACACACACACACGCACATGCTTGAAAGGTGGATAGAAAGATGAAAGTAGGTTGATCACTCCCATCCACTGGAGATTAGGTGCATAAATGGCTTGAGGCTGGATATAGACAGAGCAGGACTGATCATTTTGGATTTTTTCCCCCCACATTGGCCAATCAGTTCATCAAATTGGAGGTTCCTTTTGTTCCTGTACCAGTAGCACCACCCAGTGGCTATAGGATGATTAAACACTTCAAAAGCAATCATCAGATCTCTACATGTTCTTGATGCCAGAGCTGAGCTAATTAGGTCGGCTGGCTGCTCTCCTCGCATTGTCCAGCCCTGAAGACCAATAAACTCTTAAAGCCATAGTCAGGATGTGCTGAACACAGAGGAAGAGCCCAACACTAATCCATACCAGGAGACTGCAGCCATGCTCAGCCCCTTCTCTTGCTTCTCTTGCCATAAAAGTCCGGCTTAACACCTCCACTTTATGAGCAAACTCGCTAGAGAAACAGGTCAGCGCTTTTCAAAAGTGGTTTTATTCAGCCCCTGGGAGCTGTTTGCGGTTGCTTTCAGGAAATGGTGCATTCAGCACCCCAAAATAAAGTCCAAACTAGCCTCTATAACACGGTGAAATTGTTTCTCTTCCATTTTGAGTCTATAGGATTATGAACTTATCTTCTTTATTACTTAAGAAATTGGCAGGTTACCAACATCAAGAATCCAAAAGCAGCAGAGCGCAATGAATTTCAATTGATAGTTTTGTCAGACTAAGTCACTCTCTTGTTGTGCTGTCGGATGGTACTCCTTACCCAGAGCTACAGTAATAATTAAGCAGTTAACTCATTAACATGTGCCTATTTAGGGCGAGCACAAAAAGTACGAATAAAAGCATTCCTTTTCTCCAGCACACCAACATCTCCAACAAGCCCTTGAAAGATTTTGAAGACTTTGCCAAGTCTCCTATAAATCGGCCTCATTGGTAGGGATTAAAGACAAGAAAATGCAGCAGGGCAAAGCTGCTTTTGCAGATCATGAGAACAGAGGCCTTATTGAGGAGCTAAAATGAAACAGTGGATTGGGTAGGGCTACATTTAAAAACATGAAATCTCATCAAAATCATTTTACATTCTGGACAGATAGTCTGTTTGAGATTAAAATAAGGAAATCCACACAGTTTTGTCATTTTGTCACATGCTTTCATTACAATCTTTTAAGCATGCATTCCTAGATTTTAATGGCTGCAAGATAAATCAGTACCCAAGTGCCAAGTTAAATCTAATGTCTGACCAACATACTACACTGAGTTAAGCAAGCCAAAGACCCCCACTCTGCTCTGCAAATAGAATAACACGAATAAAAAGAGAAAGAAAGTAAAGAAAGAAAGCCAACAATATACAGCGTGTTTACTCAAAATGAGATGAAACTGAGATCAGGGTTTGTTGAAATATGAAAACAAGTATCAAAAATCTATTGTTTTGGTGTGATGGCTTCTTTAAACCTTATTTTTGGACATATCCATATGGAGGATCATTTAATTCTTTTCTCACAGCACAGATGAATGATCTGGCACTTATCACTATGTTACGATCAGTCCTATCCATTACAGTACATTCCGCATTACTTTTGTAGTGGTTACTTATGCAGACTTTGATTTTACCAAGAATTTACTAGCAGAATTTACTATTAAATACGACTGGATGTTTTATAGAATTCTTCAGGTTTTAATCCCGAACTGCTTCCTACTCCCAGTATAATTATTTGATATATGGAATAATACAGTATACACTCCTTTTTTACCCTAATTAGTGCACTTCAAATCAAGCTGGACTTTTTCACTGTGCTGTTATGTTCCGAGATGTGGAGACCCAATTTATCACACAAAGCAAATAGATGAATGTATAAATGAATAATGGAATGAATGGATTTGTTCATGCAGGTGGGGCTAAAAAAAAATCTGTTCCACCACAAGAGGGAGCAATAGTGTTATTTGTCTAAGCCTAGCAGGGACAATTTTGGCAGGCACAAAATGACATTTAGTTGTTTTTGTTTGTTTGATCGTTTTTTTAATTTCACACATGGTAAACATGGTAAAGGCACGAGTCCTAATAAACACACAACGTAAGCGGATAAATACAGCTGTCAAAGTAATTCAGCATGAACCATACAATACAGATGAATATTACATTTGAATATGCATAATCTCCATACAAGGAGTGTATGATGAGGAAGAATGCTGTACACGGATGACATTTACAACCTTCTACTGTAAATAGCAGCACTGTACATTTCATAAAGGTGACACAGTTATACACAAAAAATAAAAATAAAATACAATGACAAACAACGTAACATTTCTAACAAAGGCTGCGAATTTGCACACAGAGACTTTATAGTTTGGTATGGAATCACTCAGCGAGTCTTATGGTAAGAGATAAATCATACAATCATAAAGTCATGACAGAGTAGGATGTTTATATGGTTCATCTTGACTGTTTTTCAGCACATGCTGAACATTCCTAGTATTGCTTAATATAAAGATCTCTGCCTTTGGACTCATACAAATTAAACTCATTCTTCACATAAACCAACATTAATGACCATCAGGAGAGCTCGGAAAGTAAGCACTTAGGAGCCATCTTTCAGTCCGGTATTTGCTTAAGCTGACATGGTTTGGGGGTAATATTCCAAGCTGATTGTTGTTGGATGCAGTCCAGATTAAGAGGTCAAGAACGACAAACTTGTATTCGGAGCAAGCCATGGCCACACAAGAATCAACTGTGATGGATGGGTTTTGTCATATAACTAATCCAGGATCTAACAACAGAAAAAAGGAATATCTTTGCATAACTGGGCACATTTCTCCACTAGATTGAAGAAGCTGAATGTTTCAATGCCTCTTTTTTCATGCACACATGCGCGCACGCACACACACAACATTTGTCATATTATCCTTTGTTAGGAACTTCGACTGGCTTAATTATTAATGCAGCTAGTTAACAAGATTCTTACAGTTAAATCCGATTCCCTTCCCTTTAACTTCAGCAATTATAATGAGACATTTGGTCTGTTAAAGCTGCAGTTTTTAAAAAAGAAAAGAATATATGCACACAAACACACAGACGTACAGACACACGCGGGCGCACATACACGCGCACATACACGCGCGCGCGCACACAAACCCTCTGTCCTGCAGAGTTGCATCCTGCCAACACCATGGCTGTCAAACAACACTGATTCATCTCTCTCGCTCTCTCTCACGCATACACACACACAAACACACACACACACATTTACTTTCTCTCTCTGATCCCAACTTACTTTCAACATTTTAATAGCAATGATGTCTAGTGATCAAGGTTATGCCAACACACACACACACACACACACACACGCACACGCACACGCACACAGGCACGCGCAAGAAAAAAAAAATCATATTTTACAGGTTCCATAAAAGGTCTATGAGACCTACCCAAGCATCGGGAGTGATGACTACAGTATTTACAACACATAACCCTTCTATGGCTTCTGATAATAATTCAAACACAGCATATGGTGGGGATGTTTTACCGTTCTAGCATCTACAGAGTTCACTGAGCATGACATACACACCTGCATTAAGCAAACTGATAACACGTGAATAAGTGCTATTGGAGTGGACAGTGTTTTGCCGGATGTGTGTGGATTCAAGTATTATCAGGAGCATAAAAGTAAAAAAGCCTTCAAATAATACTACTATAGACATATTTTACATGTATATTATACACACCGTTTTGTATTAGATAATACTGCAGGGAATGAGCCAAGATGTACAATACAAATGTGTAAATCAACATATCGTTGTTTTGTCCGTATATTTGTCTGAACAAAAAAAAAGAAAAAAAAAGAAATCACTGTAGTTTGGGCCAAAGATTCTACAATGGCTACAGTCACTAGATACAGATCCTTATCTTTCCTTACAATCCAAATAAATTCTCAAGGAGGGTATCTCAGCTCTTGTTTTTACAAGTCTAGTGCGCATGACATTCACAAATCATCCACGTATTTTGGGAACAATATTTTTTTTCCCAAACTATGGCCTTTCACTTTTAAACTTATAACAAATTCCAGACTATATATAAAAAGCATTACAAAGCTTGTCCGTGATCAGGATTTATGCATCTGGCCTTTGTACCGTTTTTTTTTTTTTTTTTTTTTACAACTTGGAAAACAATGCACATGGAACTGAATGAAATCCAGTCCTATCACCCTCACTTATCCATGAAACCAGAACATAGTCAGGTTCCATTTTCAGATGTCCCAGTTTTCATATTTTTGGACAGGTTTCAACTTCATTTCAACTTTGAAGGTACATGTGAGCCTGTGATGTCACAAATGTGGGTCACCTTGATTTTGTCTCCGATGTTTTGGATCCTCAGGACTGTTCAGTTCCAGGTCTTCTCTCATTGAAGCACAGTTTTAATTATTATAGTCTGAATTTGGGTACGTTCTATAGACCTTGTGTATCCATCCTGTATACTGGGACACGCTGATGAAGATGCCTGGCCGGTTGTGCCGGGCGCATCCACGACCATGGATACTCACTCCCACTATGACCTTACTGTCCTTTTCCTGACACACCAGTGGGCCACCATAGTCTTTCTGATGAAGTGAAAATGGAGATGTAAAAATCGTTATTTATAGGATGCAAATTAATATATACAGTACAAATACATATTCACAATACTACGACAGGCATGAGGCAATTTATTGACTAATAAACTGTTGGAAGACTTTTCCACACCAGTCTTAAATCCACAACAGCTGGCAACCAACAGTAAGAGACCAACAGTTAGTGTGCAGTAATGAACGATTTGAAAGTAGTTTTAAATTCTTACTGGTACTATGTAGTCAAAAAGCGAGGAGAATAAACAATGGAGGTAATGGACAGTCCTGAGATTTACTCCATATCTCCAGTTATTCTGTTTTAGAATATCAGTTACTGTAAGTTCTGTTTTCTCTGGTTTCAATGCCAAATACAAAACCTAGTGCTATGTAGGGTGTACAACCCCTTATTCCACTCACTCATCGTGGGGGGGGGGGGGGGGGGGGG
>JAAGKR010007972.1:0-16983 GCA_011419295.1 Clarias macrocephalus | reverse complement strand
GAGTCTAGCCCAGGAGGCTTAGGGCACTGACAGTGGGCCAATCCATCACAGGGCACACACACACGTACACTCACTCACACACTTCGCGCAATTTGGAAAAGCCAATTAGCCTAATCTGCAGGTCTTTGGGAGGAAACCGGAGTACCTGGAGGAAACCCACCAAACACGGGGAGAACATGCAAACTCCATGCACACAGAGCCGGGAATCGAACCCGGACACTGGAGGTGCAAGGTGACAGTGCTAACAACTACACCACCGTGCCGCTCCCCTTGTTCCACACACCAAGTAATGCCACTGAACAGGGATTAGAGTGGGATTTGTGATGCAGCCTTCTGTTAGAAACCAATTAGCTTTATAGCTCATGTTATCCATAAAAACTATGATGGTTCAGAGGTAATTCAGAACAACTTATTAAGGAGATTTAGAGGCAATTATTGAGTTGTTTGAGATGAGATAACATGATCAGATGTGTTTTCTTGCTGAAAGTGTGACTGGTTTTGAAAGAGGGTTTTGGCAGGCAGCTGCTCTCCCTCTTCCCAGTACTGGACTGACCTACTTTTACCCATGCAACAGTGTAATTAACAATTGCTAAAACACCTGTGATGAGTAGATAGCATTCCAGTGGTGCTCTATTATTTCCACACATGGAATGCTTTTTATTTAATCAGATAACTCAGTTGGAACTAACTGTTGTATAATAGGTTACATCACATACTTATACTTTATAAGATAATGCTATAGAATATGATAACCAGTAGTATGTAAATTGCCTCACCTCACACACTCCTTCATCTCTTTTCCCGCCAGCACACACTTTAGCATCAGTGATCTGTAACGTTCCTCTGTGTAACTGCTGGCAGCGTTCATTGCTAACAATTGGCAGCTGAACACTCTTTAGTGCGCCTTCATGTCCTGTGCCTAGAAGATTACAGTTCTCACTATTACAGCATACTTTTATTTATTGCGCTATAATATCGTACAGTCGCTCTTTAAACATTTGCCATTGATAAGACGATGCTTACCTTTAGTTTCCCCCCAGCCATACGTTGAACACATGGTGCCGTCTGCAATGCTACAGCCAGCCACAGGCAGCTGAATGATTCTCACCTGCTCAGTGATGAGAGCAGGCCTGAGACATAGCGAGAAAGAGAGAGAAACAGGAATGACATTTAAACCACTGCACTATGATGAACTGCAATTTGTTTGCCAGAAATAACTTTTTCAATTTAAGTGTGTGGTCAATGATGAAAACTCACACTAAGACAGCAATACTTATTTGGTAAATACAGTATGTCTATGTAAGTATTTAGAAAAGCAAAATTTTTATTAAAGGTTGTAAAATGCTCAATAATTACAACACCTATGTCATATACATTTTTATGACACATAACACTGAAGTGGACATTATGTAAGCATGTTTTTTTCTGCCTTCGCTAAGGAAATGACATGACTCTAGTTTTGACATAATCAGCCATTTAATAATAATAATAATAATAATAATAATAATAATAATAATAATAATAAATCATATTATTTATACTGGCGCCTTTCTGGTCACCCAAGATCACAGTCCAATTCATACAGGATAATAAAACTCCAAAGTTGGAGTGTCTGTAAATATTTGATATTTGTGGAAAATTTTTTTGAGGGGGACGTAAGATGAGTAAAAAAGCGCATCAAGGTGTTTTTTGGAATTTTTGTTTGTCTGTTTGTTTGTGCATGCATCACCTAAAATCTACTGAACAAATTTTAATAAGGTTTACACAGCTGTATTTGGCCGAGCTTGCAGTAACATATAGGCTTTAGGTTTTTCATCGCAACCTGCCCATGGAAAGAGAAGATATGCTAATTTGAACTTTCAGTGGAAAACGCCTTTATATTATACAAAAATCAACCTTGGAAAAATCTTTTGTTAATTCCAAAATGAAAAAGATGGCGTTGTAAAAATTTTTTTCATGCGCTTATATGTATGCAATTAAATTCCATATGAACAAAATCACATAAAACGGACAGTTTCATCCTCTAAATCTTTTAAAATCACATGGAAATTTGAGTGCCTCCTTACATTATGTGGGATAAACTCTTCTAAATAAATGGGTCTTAAGATGAGTTTTGAATGTGATTCAAGAGTCCAAAGATGAGGAGCTGTGCGGCTTAAGGCTCTAGAGCGCATAGTGGTCATGCAGGTATGAAGAGGAGCCTTGATGAGGAAGAGCGAGGAGTGTGAGAGGGGGTATAGGACTGTACGAGCGCTGAGAGATAAGGTGGAGCGAGATTATGTAGTGCTTTAAAGGTAAGGAAGAGAATTTTAAACGCTATACATAAATAATCTAGAATTTGAAACTCTAGGAGCCAGTGGAGCTGTTGAAGAGTGGGGGTGATGCCATGCATTATAGGTGTGATATATTTTTTCTGTATAAGTTTCTGGAGGATTTGTGATTGTGATTTTTGCTTCCAATGATTATTTGAAAAAATAAAATGAATATAATAATCACAGATTGAATATAACTTGGATGATAGAAATAAATCATGTTGAAATGTATTATAGAAATTATATGAAAATTACAGTTCTTGCCCAATAGGGAGCAGACTGTAGATTATTTCATATTCTTTCTTTGTTTATTTTTCATCTGCTGATATCCTGTTTCTTTTAAACAGTCCCTCGAGTCCATACAGAATTTTTCAACTTATAAAATGAGCAGAAAAGCATCTCAGAATGCATAGCATGTTAAACTTCAAGACTCACTGTACTATAGTTATTAAGTAAAGAAAATACAACTTAAGTGAACTTACATTTTTGTGGGATTGTTTATGTGCTTTAATTGTTAGATAAAGGTTTGTTAGGTCTTACTGTGCTAGTTGTAACAGGGCGAGTCCTGAGCCTTCTGGTCCACAGACAACATGAGCAATCCTCCTTTCCTGCCTGCTCCAAGTGTTCTCTCCAGACTCATTCAGATGTGCAGAGCCAAGCCAAACTCTGTACTCAGACAGATCAGGAACACTGAGAAAGACAAACAGATCACTGGTTAATGCTAAAATGATCCTGTCATTTAGTTATTTATTTATTATTATTATTTATTTGAGGTCTTATGGGTCAACATTGTTGAACTGCTTTGCGTATTAGCCTTTCACACAAAACAATCCATAATACAAACAAACTAAAAGACATTCCATCTCTGATTTATCTGGCTTACATCGTTTCATGTGGATAGCTTATGAGAACATGCATGCTGTACATGGCACTGGTCTAATATCTTTGGTCCCAAAAGCATCGAAGACATGTAAGACGGATCGTGTGCGATCCGGAGAAAGACGCTTCTGACCTCTGCAAACCTAGAGGTCAAATCAAGGGCACGGCGTTTGTGTCTTGTGTAACGCAACTGCAGATAAATTACCATGAGGAGAAGCACTCTCTGTCTGTCAGCACCCACTCCTCACGGACCAGCGAGCCTCCACATGAGTGAGCGGCCCTGAAAACACAGCCCAGACGGAACACTCTTAACATGGCTGAATGCGACAGTCGCATTTTAAAAATGAGAAATGTGGCAGACAGATATTTACATCATGCATTTCATACTACATTATTACATATACTGTATATATATGTATAAAGTGCTAAGCATATTTGGTGAGGGATTTTCTGCTAATTCATACTGGCACATTGCCACTAATCAAAGTATAAATGATACATTGCGTAAAACCAATATTTAGTTAAACTTCCTATAAAATGCTGCCAAGAGCATCAACATTTATCCCTGAAAATTTTACTGTGACCTTTTGCAAGTGCTCGAGTAATTTAAAAAGGAATGAGCATTGAGTCACCCACCCTTTTTGAATGCTGACCATCCAACTGCCCTCTTTAATCGGTACCGGGCCACCTCCGACTATCCTCACTTGCTTATGGACAAAACAGGAGACGACTGCGGCTTCAGATACTTGAACAAAAACAAAGATTTGCTTTTTAATATTCTGAAAAGCTCTAACAGCATTAACAACTTGGACATAATCAGCAAACATAATCTTCTGCATAATTACCTTTTCGTGGTAGACTGTTCGGTAATTGCTCACCTAAAAAAAACACAGGGTACGAGAATATTACTCCACTTTTCATTTCATAATTAGCTAGGCAAACATGATCAATGTCAGATAAACTAATGAGCATATATACGCATTGTTTACAGTGTAATTTGAGAGGAAATTTGTGTGAGGTCTCCTGCGTTCACTTAGCCAGCATGTGGGACTGCTTTGGCTACATGATGATTGAGAAAGAATTATAAGCACCTCTGTAAAGCATCTCTGTGCACATTTTACCCAGGGTTATGTAGGTATGTGAGATAGAATACGATAAAAACGACAAACCCGGTGCTGAAAGGCAGGCCTGACCAAATGAACTCTTCCTTCTTTAATCACGTGTGTGTGTGTGAGGTTGTAGTTTTGGAAATCATAAGCCACAAGTCCAGAGTGTTAATAAAATAAACACCATGTCTATGTCATGGTGTGGCCTGAGACAAAGCTGACCTACGTATACCACCGTGAATTGTTTATATGTACATTAATTTTGTTTGTTTTATTCTGTACCTCATTTCATGTTATCACCTTAATTATAACAGCTATAAGCAGTTGCTCAACCACTAGCTACTTCTCTCTCTCTCTCTCTCTCTCTCTCTCTCTCTCTCTCTCTCTCTCTCTCTCATGAACTTAATATGACAAAAAATGCAGCTTGTCATGGAATCCACAAAGCATAAAACCCTCTATTTTTTTGAACATTCTATTTCTTATCTCAGCAAACATTATAGCAATTTAGGGCGGAATTCTCACCGTAACAAAGCACCAGCAGCACACCAATAATTACACATCTTTTAATGTGTTTATATAGTGGATACACCATACAAGTCCCATTATAATATGTTTAAATAACGACATTAGAACAATCAGGTTATTATTTACCTGCGCTCAATTAGGGACGAGCATCAAGAGCTGATCAACAATTTCTGACCAATCAGAATCAATTACTCACTATATACTGCTTTATCCCTTTATCCTGTATACAGGGTTGTGGGGGGTCTAGAGCTTATCCCAGGAGATGATGGATGGAGTGCCAATCCATCGCAGGGCACACATATACACACTCACACGCTCATTCACACACTATGGGCAATTTGGTAACACCGATCAGCCTAATCTGCATGTCTTTGGGATGTGGGAGAAAACCGGAGTACCCAGGGGAAACCCACCATGCACGGGGAGAACATACAGACAGACCCGGGGAGGCAATCAAACCTGGCCACAGGGCTGACCACTACGCCACCGTCAATCAATCATTTAAATAGACATCAAGCGTCCAGATCTGATCCAGTTTTCTAAAAGGCTACTAAAGTTCATGTTTAATTATTACGATATGAAGGCCAAATTTTCTTGTTAACTCAAAGCTTGTAAAGTCTCAGAGCTCACACACATCTAGACAATGCTAACATGATTGTGTGCAACTGTTACATCTCAACATCACATAAAGCTTGTTCACGTAATAGAAAAGTGTTTTTTTTTTATTATCCCAAATTATTTTACATTTGATAACTTTTGATGTCTGAATGTTAAGTTAGATGTTGATATCGCTCGATCATCTGGTATGGCTGCAATTTAATAAATCTTATCTGAAGAAATTGGTTCTCAAGTAGCAGTTAAACAAATACTAGCAGCTGTGAATGATTACAAGACCAGTTTACTATGTATTGTAAGAATGAAGCGTACAATATTTCTTATCAGTTAGATACAGTTAATGAATGAATATTAAAATAATGCATTTTTTGCAAATGAATAAACCTCAGCCAATCTCTTTAGGCATTTGGGTCAGATGTAGCAAATTAAATAAAACTTTAACTATCAAGCACATGGAAAATAAATCAGTTTATTAGCTCAATCATTTAAATTGACAAAATAATTTGTTTTTAATGTAGATGAAACCATTTTAGATTTTAGGATGTGTTGATTAGGAAATCTCTTACTCTTAGGACATTCCATACAACAAAATGGTTTAACAGTCTTAATAAAGGTTAACAAAGTCTACAGTACATTTGGCAATGATAATGTGTGAGAACTATACAAGAGAAATTGTGTAAATACAGTGTGTTGCAAGTATCCATACCCCTTGAACTTTTACACATTTTGTGTTACAACCTGAAACTGAAATGCACTTCACTGGGATTATGTACAGTATATTGTGAAATCTTCGACTACAACATAACTAATCAATGGATTTTTGCAATCGCATATTTAATTTTTTTTATATCTGCTTATAAATTATTTTGCAAACTATATAGATTTTTCTGTCCAGTTTAATATTATGAGCCTTTTTCAAGAATACTGTATATACTGTGTATACTATATATAGTAATAATGTAAAGTAGATGTAAGGTGAACACACTGCATGTGTGTGAGAGAGAGAGAGAGAGAGAGAGAGAGAGAGAGAGAGAGAGAGACTCACAGTGCTTGACTGCGCAGTAATCCCAGGGGACGAGGGAGCTGTTGGTGTAGCACCATGGCCCGTGCTTGTCCTTGTCTGGATTCCTGCAGAAATTACCCTCCAGATCATCACTCTGGGCGACCATGTCTCTCCCTTTACTAACCAAAAAAAAAAAAAAAAAAAGGATAAAATGTGCATATTAAAATAATGGACATAATGGGCATAGAAATAAATCACATCCTTAATTGACAACATTCTGTGGAAGCAGTGATCTTAGTGGGTTTTACAATGCCATCAAGAACCTGTTTGTATATACAGCTCTCTTTGGATTTGGATGCTCAACGCATTACTCAGATTTCCAATTAGAATATGTACATAAGTGTTATGGCGCATATGAGCTCTTTCTTCTTCCCCACCCTGTTCTATACAGCTGTGCGGTTTGTTCCTCTCCAGAGACGCAGAGAAGCATTTGGCTTCAACATTAATCGGGACATGACCCTCTTCTCTCAGCTCTCCCACATTCGGGGAATACCACTGTCAAAAACGCTACAAATTTTCCATAGGAGCTAAGAAATCCAAATGTTATAAAGATGGGCATGTGGCTAAGAAGTTGGATGATTTCTAAGCTGGTTCTTCTGTTCAGATGATGCAAAGTAAATGACCCATTCAAGTGTTCTTTTAAGGAGGGATAGTGCTAATAATCAAGATTTTTTGTTTTGTTTTCCAACATGGCACTTGGCTCTGTTTCTCTAATGCCGGTGAGTAATTGTTTCAAAACTCGCATCCATGTAACATATTTATATTTTGAGGTTTATGGTCAAACTAAAGGTAATCAGGGGAATAAGGGTCTCTGGATGAAAGATTTGATCCATCTATCCATTCATGCCGCCATTGAGAGTGATGGTTGCCTAGAATGACTCATAACTTCACGGTCACTTCTATAAGGGGAAGTTATGTTTGTTGAGGACCACAACATTCTTGCAACCCAAAGGCGCACACACACACACACACACACACACACACACTAAAATTAAAACCAATGATTGTAAAATTTAAACTAAAATCTTAAGTATACTTGCACGTATAGCTAATGTAGTTCCATTAATAGTTTTTATATATAAGACATAAGAAGCGAATAATAAACCAAAGTTATTCAAAGATAAATTATAAAATACAATTATCCTTCTATAACATAATGAGACGTCTACTGCTAAGTAGTGAGGGTTGACCTCAGGTTCTCACACCTACACACCTGAGTGACCTTTGACCTAGCCGTAATGCCTGCCTGAGTGTAGGTCAACTTAAGAAACAGGCCTGCTTTGATGTGCGTATGGCAAGACGTCTGAGTAAGGACTAAGCACAGGGAGGTCAGAGGTCACCCCTACAGCTTGCTGTTCCAGCTGCAAGAGTCTGCCGTTAATTCTTGGTGAATTAAGTCACCCTGACTGCAGCACACAGCCATCAATTAGAACATTCTCAAAAGGGGGTTTCTCCACTAAACCATGTTTTTCTTCCACAAAAAGTGCAAGGAGCTTATTTTCTCAAGGAAGACAAATACACCCAGGCAATCCAGATGCCTGTAGTTTGTTACACTGCCCTAGTGGGGTTTTGCAAAGCCAAGGGGGAGTGAACTTTGACCTGGAACTTGTTCCTGAAAATAAGGAAGTTATAAAATGCCACACATTTCAGGGTCTGTGTGGCAACAATACAAAAAAAAAGTGTGTGTTTCAGAAACACACGTGTGTTCACATACTGTTGTTTTTTTTGTTTTGTTTTTTTTGTGTGTGGCTATCTAAAGAATAATAAAAAAAATTAAGTACATTTACACATATCAAGATGGTGACACCTTACGGGATTGTATTTTTAAAATTATATTTAAAAAACAAAAAAATTCCTACTTCTACAAAAAAATTTTAATATCACGTCTCATTTTCTCTCTGCTGTTACTATGTGGTTCCTGCACACTAGAGGCTTTTTTTCTGACTTTCCCCGAGGCCCTGCTGACATACGCCTGCCATGTAACTCAATGAAGGCCTGAATTAAGATTGATTAACCAAAAGGCCATTTGGATTTTGGTGTATCACTAGTGCGAGTATTCTTTCACTAGATCAACATTTCACAAACATTTCACAAAGCCTGCACCAGAAAAAGTTCATCTCACTCACTCACTCACTCACTCACTCACTCACTCACTCACTCGTCATCTATACCACTTTATCCTTTATTCAGGGTCGCGGGACACTTGGAGCCTATCCCAGGAGACTTGGGGCATGAGGCACTGAACACCCTGGACTGGGTGCCAATCCATCGCAGGGCACACACACATCCACACACTTAAACACAGCAAATATCCTAACCTTTGGACTGTGGGAGGAAAGCAGAGCACCCGAAGGAAACCCACCAAGCACGGGTAGAACATGCAAAAAATCGAACCTGGAGATGAAAGGCAACAGTGCTGACCACTAAGCCACCGTGCCACCACAAGTTTATCTAGCATTTAAAAAATTGTGTCTCATCTGAGTTATCGGTAATGAACTATATTATAACAACAAGGCAGAAGTTTTTGTAGTTAGTGAGCTGTGTTTTATATGAGACTTCTTTAATAGCTTGCTGAAAAAGGTAAATCTGAGGAGGTAAGTGCATGGATAGATGGATGAATGGATGGATGGATAGATAGATCACAAATTTAACACTGCAAATGGGAATGTTTCCTGCATTTCTCCTAGCCATGTTCATCTATGCTTCTCAACTGCAGTCACATTGTGCTTAAAAATCAAAGCCCAGAAACATGTGGGTGTGAGCTATTTCTGCAATCCTATTAATATTGCTACTAAGCTTTACCCTTGAACCACAAAGATAAATAGATCATTCAAGCAGCCAAAGGAATCAAGGGACTGTCCTTGACACCCTGCAACACACAAAGTGTTAATAAGCAGACTTGAATCCATGTCCATGGAAACAAAATATCTAAAAAGATGTGCTGCATGAACAGAAATAAAACTATTTGTGTTTGGACAGATTGGACAGCCTTTATAGAACAGAGTTAAATGAAGAATGCATCCAGGTTCAGGAGTTTGTGCTTAGGGTTAGTTATTGAAGAAAGCTTGTTTTTATGGCCTGTGTGCAATCAGCATGAGTGAGGGGGTGTTTCTGTTTGAGCTTGAGGCTTTAAAATCACCTCTCCGTATGGTCGTTCCACGGTGCACAAGGAATGCCTGAACGAGTCTTCATCTGCCTGCCTTTGTACATCTCGCCACTTCCTGTGTAACACTCTGAAACACAAAATGAAGACAAATGAATATAGTTATACACCCCTGCCAAACTTTGAAGGAATAATCCCGAGTTGGGTTGTTTCTTCATTAGTACCGTCAACGAGAGTACACATTATGTTATATAAAGTGCCAGTCAAAAGTTTTTTCAGTATTTTTTCAGCATTTTTTCAGCATTTTTTCCTTATTTCCTTTTGTGAAATACATTTTCCCATAGGAAATAATGTAAATGCAGATAATCCGTTCCAGCCACCCAAAAATATTACCAATATCCAATACTAGAATCATATTTTTGCATTTAAAAACAATCAAAAACATTTAGAAGAGACATTCAAAGTAAGTGAAATATTAAATAAATAAACATTAACCTCACTTAACCTTCATTTATGATTCGTTTTGGCATCGGCTGCTTTAAAAACAAAACTGAGAGCTACCGTTGTTGCTAATGTTCATGGGACCCATGGTGCTATGTCTTCACTAAATCTTGCACAAAATGCCAAAAAAAAAAAAATATATATATACATTTTTTTTTAAAAATGTAAACTTGCTTCGCTTGGCTTTTTACTGACGCAAACAAGTTTTGAAAGAGTCCTGGTCATTCGCGCTGTCAGCATTCTGTTCGTTCATTTGTATGCTGAAAATGCTTCAGATGCCGAGGCAAAATTCTACTTCTCAAGGCGATAGTTTGTGAGGTAGGGTGTTCCCATGCCGAGGTACCACTGTACTGGATTTTTTCTTTTTCAAAACTATGACATAACACATATGGCATTACTGTAGGTAATGAAGTAACAGCACCTCAGATTAGAGCCGTTATGAATGTTTTACAGAGCATACTGTACAGTAAGCAGCACACGCAGCTCAATATCAACTGTTCCAAGGAGATTATTGCATATTTTGGATACCTTCAGCATTACTTTACAGTGTAGAAAGAAATAAAAATCAGAAAAGACCGTGGAATTAAAAAGTGTGTCAAACATACTGTAAAAGTAATTTATTTATAGAACCTTTTTCCACAAAGTCATCCTGGTTGAAATGGTTGTTAAATGGTTCCACGTGGCTCAAATGTCTTACTGTTCGTCTGATACTGCTAATACCGATTGGAGAATGGAATGTGGTGGTTGTGACCAGACTAACCAAACACGACAGCTTGCACACAAGAACACAATGGGAATATCTCATGAACGCACATCTTGAGTGCTGTAGATTTATCTCTCCGCTTTATTTTCTTTCATAAATATAACCATAAGTACATTATGGCTCCCAAATGCAAAAGCAGCGCTAGATGTAGTTCAAAGCATCTAACATAAGAAGATACTGTCTGGCCAAAAAACGTGACTGTTTCATGAGGGCCTGCCTCAGGGAAAGAAACCAATTAAAAAGTCTACTTAAATTTCTGGAATCAGGTTCAGAACTGCCTAGAGCATTAGTGCAACCTGGACGTACAGTATAGCGCTGATCCATTATCTTCGCACAAGACATTTAGGCCGAAAATCATGAATGACCATGATCAGAGATCACTTAAATGCTTGATGAGGTTTCCTCAAAAAAGATCACCATTAGAAACCAAATCTATATTTATTAATGAAAGGAAAATAATTTGCATACACACTAAACAAGCACTGAATGAACTAGAACTGAGCATGTGTAGCTTACTACTTACTACTGAGGCTTCAGTTTGATAGTCCAGTAGTCAAATAAAGATTAGTTTCAGTTGGTCAGGACTAGGATCAGCAATGGTATGTGGCAATAACTTTTAGGTCACTGACTATCTGAATGTACTGAATGACCAGGTTATTCCTACAATACATCTTTTTTTCTGTTCTAATGGCAGAGGCATAATCTACGACTCAAATTGTGAAAACAATTGGTTTGCATGAAGGGAAGAATGAGTGGGAGCATGAGGACACAATATTTTACCAAATTGAACATCGTAATCAAAGCAACGTTTTTATGTATATATAAAAAATCTCTGCATGATGTTTTGTTATAGACCACCTTGCGTGCCTGAGGTAAACTTAAGTGAAATCATATTTTACAGTCAAATTGCTCTTATATTTGTTGTCTTATTTAATGGTAGACAAACAAGACTTTATGTGTGTGTTTTTATTTTTACTTATTTTTTTTTTTTTTGCAAGATTCTAATTGTTTGTGGTTCATAAAAAAAAAAACTAATTTTTAAACACTCCATGCAAAATTAGTAAAGTGGAACAATTGGTACATGTGGATTATATTAATCTCGCACTACTTATGAAAATGTTCCTTCAATGATATTAACGTACCAGCAAAAACATTACATCTAACATTCCTGCATAAGAGATAATCAATGGGCAAACAGGGCTTACAGGAAAAAAAGAAAAAAACACCACAGCTTCTTTTATCCAACATGCCCAGATACCAGGTCCCCGTAGCCCCAATCAGAACTGCAGCTAAATTGATTTTAGCATCAGCACCTAACCGTGTCCTCCCATGCGCCCTCCCTGGCATTGTTAGACACACAAAACTGTCAAAGGTGATTAATGTCTGAGCCTTACTGTCATATTCCCACACTACTGTTCACTCCCACTGAGCATGCCTCAAACCCGAGCCTATTTTAGTGGCTATGGAGATTGGACCACTGGGAGAAGTGCGCACATGCCAAACTTCGGTAATAGAAGAATAAGAGCATCTCAGAAAATGCTGCATTACAAATGAACAGTTTTGGCTTCATGAGGAAAAGAGGGTCCAAAAGAGCAAGAGTTAACAAAAGTAAAGCCCATCAATCTTTTACTGCAGCTGTTTCACTTTTTGGAAAGGCAACAATCAAGACGCTAAGTGAAAATTAGTATAAGATCTTGTTTTCTTTTTCCAATCACACACACATATATAAATGCATTTACACAGCTAGGTGTCTGATGTAATACATAATAAAACAGTGGAGTCATGAGGTGTCAGTTTTAACGCTTGGGCTTAATAAGAAACATTTAACCTTTGTTTAGGGAGGACAACAATGCTATACAATAAAATTGAAAACGAAGAATTTGTTGTTCTATAAAGATGTGCAATGCTCATTTGCATATGTCAGAGTGTAAGATAAATACCTGATATGGATATTATGCTAATTAATTTGGTACTTGTCACTACTTCTCAAAACACAACTAAGCCCCCATCCTCCATTGCAGTTACATTCAGACTAAGTTACAACATTGCGGTTTACACAAGCACGATCCTACTTCTGCACGGTACTACCCACAATGTATCCTCATTACTGTATTCCATACACACATCATGACACTTGACATTTGACCGACATTTACAGTATAGACCATCTACATAAACATCCCTGCTTATTCACTTTTTAATCCGCTAAATATTGTATGCCATTCAAGTCTCTTAAATGGATTATAAAGGCAGGAAACTATTAACATGCTTCAGACAGTATAGACATTCACAAAAATGGAAGTTTTAGATATGCAGGTTGCAACCTACAAGAATGCAATGTTTACGCCCAAAACAGCGTATACAACCGTTCAGACTTTAACTGAGAGTCATATGGTAATAACAACTGACAAATGATATATTGTGCAGACATAAGCCCTGTGTATACATCAGTTACCTTTTAAGGCAATGGTGACTCAAAAGTAGGTTGTGACTATTATAAAAAAACGGGAGTCATAAACATTAGAATTCGCTCCATTAAAACATAATATAACACAGAGGCGTACTGAATGTAAACTGCAGCTCACCATCAGGTTCAGATGTTATTGCTTCACAGCCCGGAATGCTTGTACAGAAGACCCAGGGCTCGTTAGGATCAGTAGTGAAGCACCATGGGGCATCACGGCCATCAGGATTCCTGCAGTAGTTCTCCCTCAGGTCCCTGCACAGATGTGACAGATGTGACATACAGTCACATCTGATTGATCTGATCCAAACAAACTTGCAAAATATGAACAACACCAGAAAAGTGGTATTTGTGAATGAGTCAGACAGTTCTTTTAGAGAATGTTTAGACCTAAGCTATGTGAGAACCTTTTTTTTTTTTTTTTTTTTTTTTTTTTTATCATCTGAGCTCTTCATTAGTGTGAAGAGTGGGATGTGTTTTTGACTCAGCTGCGCATATGAGGCACCATGATGGAAGATCCACTGCACTGCTGATTGTTAAATGTAGACAGTGGATTAGGGGAGGTGATCAGTTATCAGATTATACAGAAATAAATCTTCTTAATGAAGCACAGACACGGGAGGCATGATAACATTAATGTACAGATGCTTACTGCATTTATCATCGTTGATTTTAACAATTGTCTGTTTTATGTTACCGTTGTCTAAACTTTGTCTGGTTTGGGAAAAGAAATGCCAGTGAGCTATTTGAAAACCCAAGAAGAATGTTATTGGTAAGCTGAATGCTAAATATAGAGGTAATGAGAAAAAACTAAATTCATAAAAGGATAGAAAATATTACTAAAATTGCTCAAATGATATAGCAATTTGATAAATGTTAATTTCATTTTAATACAGAAGCTGTTAAAGGAGCAATCTGTGATATGCATAGCCCTCTGCTGCTCTTAAGATGTATTGCAATTGCAATGAAAATACTGTATTGTATAGTTTTCCTCTGGCTCTAAAACAACCCCCTTTCTTGAAACAGTATAAGCATCACAGGTTGCCTCCTAATGAAAGGCAAGTCACGAGCAGTTGCTGTACTCTCGTGCTGTAAGCTAATTTCCAGGACTTGGAAAAAAAAAACTGGTATAATCTTACTCACTTACAGTATCATCTATACCACTGTATCCTGTACACAGGGTCACGGAGGGCCTGAAGCCTACCCCAGAAGACGTGGGGGCACAAGACGGGGTACATCCTGGATGAGGTGCCAAGTCATTGCAGGGAACACATTCACGTACTTACACACTATGGGCAAATTGGGAACACCAATTAACCTAAATTGCTATAGGAGGAAATCTGGGTACCTGGATGAAACCCACTAAGCACAGGGAGGACATCCAAACTCCATGCACACACATACAAGGTGGGAATCAAACCCAGAACTTGGGGGGTGCAAGGCAACAGTGCTAACCACTAAGCCACCATACCCCTTGGATTATTGTTTGAATGAAAATATTTGAAATATTTTTATATAATGTGTATCTGAGCAAAGTATATGACTAAATAGAAATTCTAAACCCAGCATCTTAGTAACTGTTCTAGAAACTGACTACAAGTTACATTATCTCTGCAAAACCATACCATTACATGCTTCATTTCCAATGTCAGTAATTTGATTCAGTAAGCAATTTAATCAGTGGTGTATTTATGCCTGAGTCTGTTACTTGTTGCTCAGTCATAGACACTGCCCGGCTATCTAATATTTCAGTGAAATTTTATATTGATATGGATATGGATATGGATAAGCTAGTCATTCTCACCCTGATGTGCCCATCTTCTGGAATAGGGTCAATCTGGACTCATGAGACTACAGACCTTGTTTTGACAAACCATTACTCCAGAATCTTACTTTATGTTTCTTATAAAATTTGGAAATATGCTCCTTGCATTCCTATGATTTTGGTTTTCTCATTGTTTACTCACAATTTACTTCATTTTCACATATTTAGTTATCAGAGATTTACAGACAAGACAACATGCATATCTACAAAATTTCAAGCTGCAGTCCCGGCCAGGCTCGATTCCCGCCTCCCCCATGGAGTTTCATTGTTCTCCTCGTGCTTGGTGGGTTTCCTCCGGGTACTGTAGGTAATGTAGGTTTGGTTAATTGGCATTCCCAAATTGCCCGTAGTGTGTGAATGAGTGAGTGTATGTGTGTGTTCACTGTGATGGTTTGGCACCCGGTCCAGGGTGTACTCGTACGCTCGTGCCCTAAGTCCCCTGGGATAGGCTCTAGGCCTCCCGTGACCCTGAATACAGGACAAAGCGGTATAGAAGATGAGTGAGTGAGTGAGTGAGTGAGTGAGTGTAAGCTGCAGTACTTTTGGATCAAGCAAGTTATGTGGCTGGCAGTGAAATGTTTGGGGTAGGATTGGGATTGGGACATGGCTCAAACGAATTCTCCACCACAACCCCCACACTAATACAAAAGCAAGTTGAAAGAAATGTGTAGTCATTTATTATAGAACCCAACCATAAAGTACTACACAAAAAAAAAAAGTGACACTGATTTATTCTGTGCATGGAGTTTGCATGTTCTCCCCGTGCTTGGTGGGTTTCCTCCGGGTACTCCGGTTTCCTCCCACAGTCCAAAGACATGTAGGTTAGGCTAATTGCCCATAGTGTGTGAATGAGTGAGTGTATGTGTGTGTGTCTGTGCCCTGCGATGGATTGGCACCCTGTCCAGGGTGTACCCTGCCATGTGCCCGAAGTCTCCTGGGATAGGCTCCAGGCCCCCCGTGACCCTGAATACAGGATTAAGCGGTATAGATGATGAGTGAGTGAGTGATTTATTCTGATGGGATAACAATACAGAGTTTGTTCCAGGTTCTGTAATTGTGCAAAAAAAAAAAAAAAAGTATAAAAAGTAAAAATTTTAGCATAATAATGAGCTTTGGGCAACATCACCCAGACCATCCACTCTCATTATATGCAGGCACGTTGCCACCTACGACACCTATAAAAATTCTCAGCATGACGCATACATAAATCCATCCCTCTAGAAACCTCTGTAGTCCAACTAGGAACCATGGAGGCCAATGGTGAAACCCGCCTAGCACGGGGTAAACACGCAAACTCCTTGCACACAGACCCCGGCCCCTGGAGGTGCAAGGCGACAGACATTGCTAACTGCTCTATGATGCATGATGCATACACGTCCTTTTAAATTTGCCCCACCAGGGGTGTATAAAGATGGTGGAGATACTGGAGAATGCACACCGTATTTAGAAGGTGGCTTTTTGAGGCATACTCACTTGCAGCGGTAGTTCTGTGGTGTAAAGGAATGTGAATGAGGAAACTGGGCATCCCATCTTTGACAGGTCAAACCATCCTTAGGGACTGACACTGTCCCACGGTATCCTTCCCCATTCCCCCGGAAACACGTCTTAGTCGTTTCAACATCACTTTGACTGTCAGATTCTGTGGAAGAGGAAAAACACAATGAAGGAATGACGTAAATGGCTCAATAAACAACATTGCTCATTGAACATGATGAATGATGAGTCAGACTCATTCTGAAGTCCATAACGCAACCACAGTAGTTCTGTTTTATTTTAGAATTGTTTTTTATTGTCCTGAGTGACGCAACGATGTGGCAGTTCTTGTCA
>JAAGKR010007971.1:11865-33693 GCA_011419295.1 Clarias macrocephalus | reverse complement strand
ACCTTTTCTAATCTGTGAAGGAGAATACTATGATCAATGGTGTCAAAAGCTGCACTGAGGTCCAGTAGCACAAGTATAGTGACGCAACCCTGATCAGAGGCCCATAGGAGGTCGTTTACTACTTTAACGAGTGCTGTCTCTGTGCTGTGATGAGGCCTAAATCCTGACTGATACAGTTCATTAATGCTATTTCTATGAAGATGTGAACATAGCTGCTGTGATACTACCTTTTCCAAAATCTTGGAGATAAAGGGAAGGTTTGATATCGGCCTGTAATTAGAAAGCAGACAGGGGTCAAGGTCAGGTTTCTTGATTAGCGGTTTAATAACGGCTAATTTAAAGGATTTGGGAACATACCCACTACTGAGTGAACAGTTAATTACTTTCAACAGGGGTTCTATTATTGCTGGTACTATCTGTTTGAGAAAATGTGTCGGTATAGGATCTAATATACAGGTTGACGATTTTGAAGAATAGATGAGTGAAATTAGTTCCCTCGCTTCAAGGGGAGTAAAGTGTTCTAAGTTCTGATGTGATGTGGTTAGATCATCTGAATTATTTAAATTGTCTGGTTTCAAAGCCTGAATTTTTTGGCTAATATTTATGATTTTGCTATTAAAAAAGTTCATGAAATCCTCACTACTGCATGATGTTGTTGTGGACACTTCTGCAGTGGTCTTGTTTTTAGTTAACTTAGCTATGGTATTAAATAGAAATCTTGGGTTGTCTTTGTTATTTTCTATAAGAGTGGAGAGATACGTTGATCTAGCATCACTGAGAGCTTTTTTATTGTTCAGTATGCTCTCCTTCCAAGCTATTTTGAATACTAACAATTTAGTTTGGCTCCATTTACGTTCGAATTTTCGAGCGGTTTGTTTTAAAGCACGTGTGTGGTCATTATACCAAGGAGCGAGTTTCTTATCTCTAATCATTTTCCTTTCAACTGGAGCTACATTATCTAAGCTATAACGAAGTGCTGACTCTAGATATTCATTCGCCTGTTCGAGTTCTGTGAAGTCAGATGGCGATCCAATCAAAGTTGATAACTCTGGAAGATTATTGATAAAGCTCTGTGCGGTATTTGATGTAAATGTATGTTTAAGACGGTAGCGCGGTGCTGTGCATACATTATTACCATGACACGCTTTAATCGAGACAAGATAGTGATCTGAGATAACTTCAGACTGTGGAATTGTGGTTATATTTCCTATACTTAATCCGAAGGATAATATTAAATCTAAAGTGTGACCTGCTTTATGAGTGGGTCCTACTACACATTGATTTACTCCTACTGAGTCCAGTATGGACAAGAATGCTGTTCTCAGAGGGTCTTCTGGATTCTCAAAATGAATATTAAAGTCTCCAGCAATTAACGCTTTATCTACACAACTAGGTTCGAGACGAAATCTGCAAATTCGCAGAGAAACTCCGAGTACGGCCCTGGGGGTCTGTAAATGATGATTAGCTCGACTGAGCTAACTTTGACTGAGCTAATGATGATCGACTGAGCTAACTTTGTTACTATAGAGAACTTCAAATGCATTAAATTTAAAACTGTGTTTTTGTACGAGAGAAAGATTATCGTTATAAATAACTGCGACACCTCCTCCTCTACCAGTTAGCCGAGGCTGGTGTATGTAGCTGTATCCAGGAGGACTAGCTTCATTTAGAGCTACATACTCGTCCTGTTTAATCCAGGTTTCTGTTAAACATAATATATCAAACTCCTGATCTGTGATAGTTTCATTAACAATAACTGCTTTAGATGCGAGAGATCTAATATTTAACAGATTTAACTCAGATTTCTTCATTTCCTCACCCAAATATCCATCTGTTTCCTGTCTTGTGTTTTGGGTTTAACAAGCCACCCATAGTTGTATTATTAGCGAAGCTGTTTGCTCCTATGAAATGATCCGTCCCATAGTGTTTATCGTCGCATCAAACTATTGTAGCCGTGTAGTGATCGAGTTCTCTGTAGCCAGTTTAACCTCTGTTTTTATATATCCTGGGTGACTAGATGAACGATACGTCAATCAGTGGGTACAGCGTCTAGAGCTCTAGTTGTATCTGTACTTTTGCACCAGATTTAATCTCTAAATGAAAAGAAAAACTCAGCCTGAGCTAAATTTTATGCTTACTTAATTTATGAGCAGCATCAGCAGTGTTATGCTAAATCCGTTTCCAGATTGAGAGACTTCTAATTGGACCCGGTGACTTTAAAAGGTTTTGTGACGAGTAGAACAGTTTGCTTTTTGAAATATATATTTTACAACAGTTTTTACCACAGATGGATTACGAGAATGCTGAAATGTAGTGGATTGTAGTGGAATTTTTGCAGAGTTTACTGGTTCACTGCTTTTGCATCATCTGGAGAAGATGTACACAAAAATATTGAGATGTCTGAAGGTTAGACATGGTATAATGAATATCTTGATGCAATTCAATGTTTGTTCTAGGGGTGCTCCGATTGATCGGTCGCCGGGCATAATCGGCCGATAATTGCTTTGGGAAGTTTGATCGTCAGTCTCTATAATGGCTGGTATAGAAAAGCCGATCAGATGACGCAGAACTCGCGGGACATTTTTTCTGTGCGCTGCTTAAAATGGCTTCACCGGTCTGGCAATTCTACGTGTTGTGTGAAAAAGACAATATATTAGCATAGGGCTGAAATGATTCCTCGAGTAAATCGAGTAATTCGATTACTAAAAATTATCGAGGCAAAATCTTCTGCCTCGAAGCTTTGTTTAACTGATTTAAAAATTTTGCGTTATGCTTTTGCGCAATTATTTGTTGACAGCACGCTTTTGACAAAGTGCGCTTCCAGATGCAAGCCGCCAGTAAACACCAACGAAGAAGAAGTGCTTACGTCACCCACAAAGCGGAAGGAGACGCAAACAGTTAGCTGTGTATTGATTTGAGGGAGCGTTCAGTTGCGGGCTGCAAAATGGAATGGAGCGATAAAATTATCAACGAGGCCAAGAGAAGAAGAAAGCAGCAAGAGAAAGTGACAGAAATTGTATCTTTAAAGTCCTTAAAGTCATTTGAAATACCTTTATTTTTTTTGTTGTTGCGGAACGTCGGCGGGCAGTCGCGGCGGCTCACGGTGCCTAACACCGCATCTCACTGCGAGTCAAACCGCATAGGTGAGATAGGGGTATAAGCTATTCCTTGTATTGTGAATAATGACAATGTTTATTTTTGATAAAATGCTGTATGCATTTAAAAAATAAAAGTTTATTTTTCTAAAAAGAAAATCAATTAATCTTTGTTTCTCTCATATATTTTACATTGCTGTTTAATTAAGCAAAAGTACATTTATTCAATTACTCGTTTAATCGATTCATATTTTGGTAGAATACTCGATTACTAAAATATTCAATAGCTACAGCCCTACATTAGCAATATACAACCTGTGTAACAAGACAATTCCACGAGGCGGGAAGCACCCAAAGCATTTTAACACCACGAACCTCATCAGACATTTGAAGGTTAGTCACATAAGGAACATGAGTAGTTTTTAAAGTTGACTCGCGCGCCGCCGCTCACTCAGCTATCGGTAATTCCCCTATCTCACCTACCTGGTTTCGCTCGGTGGCCGTAAGTACAGTTCATCATGATTCACCACGAGTTTTGGCGAAAATCCAAAATCCTGATCGGAGTACCCCTAGTTTGTTTGTTTACTTTAATGATTTTAAAAGCATGACTCAACTCTGAAATTAAAAAATAAACCAAAAGAGTTTTATTTAAACTTTGATTAAATTGCATAATCTCTTTAAATAAATCACCTGCCTTTAGCAGGTGTAGTGGCACACTGTGACTACTTATTGCTGCTTCACAGCTCCAGAGATCTAGGTTCGATCTGCTCGCCCAAACCACATCTGGAAGTGATCTGGGGTGCCTGGGGGTGCATCATATTTGTAGTGTGAACGTGAATACTTTTTGATGCATCCTGGACCACAGCAATAGAGCAAACTAATTACTCTGGCTGGAGAATCTTGTACTTGTGCAAGACGGCCTGGAAATATAGCAACTGCTTTTCATACATTTTATTAGTCAGCTCGTCTCATGTGTTTATTACTTTCTTGAAGCAGACTGTCTTATGAAAACGTATGAAGTGCTGGGTGTGTGTGTATGATTCGCTGGATATTTGTTCCTGAAATGCAACATCATAAAAAATAGCTGGAAAAAAATGTGCATGACAGCCTTTCTCCAGAGGAAAGTGTGTATGAAATCCGACCACAAGTGGTCGTGGAGACACGTTTGTAATGTCAGGTGTAAAAGGCAGTACGTCTGAGCTGTCCGCTTGTGATGCGTTCACACAAAGGACACCTGCCAGAAGTGAACAGAAGCCTCAGGTGTGAATTAATGAGTGAATACTGCTATGAAATGGACCGGTGCATTCCCAGTATTCGTGATGTTGGATCGTGTCCCTGATCAGGACAAAGTAGTTACTGATGAATGAATAAACTAATAAATACTGCAAGTATGAGAATCATACTGCAGACTAGATGTGCCTGTAACTTTGTACACGTGGAATTTTATTGCACAGTCATATGCGCATATTAAAAAATGTACTGCGCCATCTGTTGAATTTTGAGATTAACTAATAAATTTTTTTTTTGAAAAATAAAAAAAAATTATATAGGGGCGTTTTCCATTTAAATTTCAAAGTAGCATGTCTTCTCTTCCCTTTTGGCAACTGCGATAAAACAAATCCTGTATGTTACCTCAAGCTTGGCCAAATACACCTGTGAAAACCCCATTAAAATTTGTTCAGTAGTTTTTCATGCACAAACAAGCAAAAAAAAAAAAAAAAACAGACAGACAAAAATTCAGAAAACTGTCTTGTGTTGTGTCAGGGTCTATTACTCTGCTACTATTACTCTGCTTCTATTACTAATCTAATGTCTGTATTCAGGTTACATTTGAATACAAAGACCAGTATATCAGTTTATGATCGGTTTCAACTGTTAACTCTTTAAAATGTAAAAAGCTTGTATGTAGCATTCTCCAAATAATACTTTATATAATTATACTAAGATATTTAAAACAAGCTAGCTATAAAAACATAACATCACATTTGGGTTTTCAGTGTCTGGACAGAAAGTAATTTAGAGAAAAATGTCTCCATCAGTCAGGACAGACCGTTCAACACCTGTTAAATTAAGAGTCTCTTATTGTGCGGAGGTTGATACTTTTGCTCTAAAAATAAGCACTAATATCGGTGATATATTTTTTTCTGTATGTTTTTGTAGTTTTACTGTGGTTTCTAAACACTTGGTAAACATGCCTGATAATCCTCATCTACTCAGGCAGGTTTGAGCTGTTTCTAGCAGACATGACTGGTTGTGGAGTTTAGCCCTAAGGGAGGGGTGGGGTGGGGTGGGGTGGGGGGGCACTGCCTTTAATAAGAATGTATGATGTACAAAACAGTGAGAAAAGTGAGTTTGTAGGTGTGTAGCATCTAATAAGAATGTTTTATGTACAAACAATGAGGTGTGTGTGTGTGTGTGTGTGAGAGAGAGAGAGAATTTTTTTTATTGTACATCAGGAAATCAAGAGTGTTGGATAGATTAGAAAGTGAAATGTTTGAATTGACACCAGAATATTTACAAGCATGCTGTTATCTGGTGGAGGAACTCTCTCTCTCTCTCTCTCTCTCTCTCTCTCTCTCTCCATCTCTCTCTCATAAATCTGCATTTCTCTTATCTCTCCTCCCTTCTTCAGTCTGTGCTCATACTGTTCATTAAAAAGCTTTATTTTAATGGATAGAAAATGAATGAAAAATCTAGAGTGAACTTTTCATGCTTTAGATTTTTTTTCTTTAGTTAATTGGACTAGCACATACTCCAGATAACGTGGTTGGGAGTCAAGTTACTCCTGCATGTAACTGAGTTGGGCCACTCAGTTAAAGAGATGGGCCTAGACGCGCTCTGTGCAATGCACTACAGTTCCTGTCCTGAGCTTTGACCTGGAAGTCGAATGAAATGCGCAACAGCGGTTTTATCTGCCTTGCGATAACACCATAACCACAAGAGATAGCATGTGTCTTGTTTGTACAAAATGTGAGGCATTCAAGCACGTAAGAAATGTACAGAGCTGGCCATATTTTCACTGCTCAACATGTGACCAGTTTGCTACTACCTAACTTGTTTGACGATTATCTTCTGTGCTGTAAATTGTCATCTGGGAATACAGAACTAACAAGCTGAAAGGGACATATCGCCACCTATCGTAGCTGAGTTGGACATACTTATACGAGCGCTGAGCTCGTATAACAGGACGTAAAATGACCTAGTCGAGCTATATAACCATAAGTGTTAATACGTAAATGTGCTGTTTTGTAAGTTGGCTGAATGATGTTGGTTTCTGATGTGGGTGATTTAACCTGGTCCATTGCTTTGGTGTAAATGTTACCAGTTAGCACGTACTGCATAAAGAAAAACTGTACAGGTGCTTGCTGCCTAGTTTTCCTATGGGGCAGCGACATGGTTTCACCTTGCATGTAGTACAAACTTCTACCAAAGTTCTTCTGGGTTGCTGTGTGCCAGTCAGATGAGGGCCTCATGAGGAGGCGGGGGGACTTTTATTAGTCTCCACCAGTGAGCAGAGAGATTGTGCGGCAGCATGCGCTCAGCATTCTTTTGGTGCGCACAAATCTGGAACTGTGCTAGATGCCTCGCTCGCTTCAAATCAAGTTACAAAACAAGAGGAGTCTGCCCCCCCCCTCCATTTTTTAGGGTTATTTAGAAGTATTACACAATTAAAGGATGGAATGTTTCATGTGGTTGAGATGAATAATAGGAGGACTGAAATTCCATGCTAAGTCTCAAGGTTTTGCTTCAGAGATCAAAAACAAAATAATAAGGAATTGTTCTTGAAGGTAACCAGCGATGTAATAAATACGGTTTCGCAAAAAAACCATACACGGCAAACGCACAAATGCAGTTCCTGACATACTGTCTCTTACTTGCTCACATCCATGTTTTGCATATTTCAGAGTCAGTGTATGACCTCCTGCCTAAAGAGCTTCAACTTCCTCTAGCCTCACAGGACTGCCAAACCATGAGTCAGAAGAGTGGTGGAGAGGCCGGCCCTCTTCCCTCTGCTGCTGTGGCCTCAGGTAGGCAACTTTCCCTCTTGAGTTTCCTACAATCATCTTATCTCTTTTTTTGCCCTGAAAAAGCGACTCATCCCATGTTCTCCCTCCTAATCAATCCTGATTTACTTCACTGCTGCCTTCTTAGCTCATTTGTAAACATGCATGCAAAAGTGACCCCATTTTCACCTTTAACATTCCTCTTTGATCTTGATTTATTTTGCCAGTCTATCTCTTTCTCTCCAAATTCATAACATTGCATTTGTTAATGTTTCCAAATAGTATTTTTAATTTTTTATAGATCATCTGCCATACTTTACTTTTTTTCCTCCCAAGGTCTGTTTCTTTTCACAGGTACTTGTGTTTTGGTGGAACTCTGTCAGTTTACTGTTCAGTTCTGTAACCAGATTCAATTGACTCATGCCAATAAAACCACTAAAATGTTTAAAGAATTTCCTGTTATTGCACAGTGAGCAAGAGTTGTTTTTGCCCAGACCACTTTCTGGCATGCACCCACCAAAATCACGTTAATAGTTAAGGTGACCTCAGAGGACTTTACTAACATCTGCCACCTTGGCACCTGTTTTAACTTTATGAAATCTTTAAGAATATAGACTTTTATTATAATATGTATTATTTATCATTTTGCTTTAAAAAAAAAAAAATGAAGGGCATTTCCTCTGCTGTTTTTCCATCTTTTGAGAACCGCTATGATTTCTAGTCCAAGAATTATTCCGGGGCAGTGGTGGAGGGTTATATTTAAAAAAGTTCCTGTTCAGCTGCTTTTCTGCTTCGACAGGAATCTGAGCATAAAATGGGGCTGTGCGTTTGAAGATCTGTTTTGGGGCAATACATTTTAGGTTTGTCAAACAGAAGACGATGAATCAGAGTTAAAATTGCAAGTTTTACTGGGTATTACAAGATTTAATGCTGGCTCTGTTAAATTTTTTTTATTTTATTATTATTTTTTTATTATTTTACCAAAATTTGTTTTTGGTACTATGTGCTCTGGTTAACACCAGCATTGATTTGTGCACAAAATTGCTCATTTACCAAAATTTGCTGATTATTGACATTGGCTGACCTTTGACCAGCACTTACTGCATTTTTGCTGTCATTTGTCGTTTTTATTCCAGGGAGTTCCCTCTGAAACAGGGAGAGTCTGCTTATAAAATGGTCTGCAGTTCTCTGCTTCGTAGGTCAGAAGCTTGTTTATTCTGTCTCCATGGCTATGCTCAGTCCCAACCAAATCCTCCAATTGGCATGCATTAGCTGACATCTGAAAATTATAATTTGAGTCCATTTGTTTTGATAGGTTGTGTTGATTAGTTCAGCGGTTAATTATGCGATAACTATTACACATGCTCTGTATGCCTTACGCATGTTTACATGGCACAGAATTGAATGTTTTTAACATTTAGACCATAGACTGTTATTTATGATAGAATTACATGCAGTAATGATAATAAATTTATTTAATCTCATGTATTCATTGATGGATAGAAAGGAAAAGAAAAAAAACATGGCTTTTTATAAGTGATTGGCCTGATATTATTGCTATGTATTTAATTTGGAAAAAAAAATTGGCCTAAAGGGTTAAGGCAAAATCATGCACAAATTGCACTTGCTTGATCGGGACTGCTAGCCAGTTTTGTAGTAACGAGAATTATTAACCCTCTGCATTGTGCACACTACAGATGCAGCCACCGCCTGTGCTGTTTCATCCTCCCCTGGAGGGCACAACAGTGCTTCTTCCTGTCCCAGCATGCATTGTGCTACGTCAGCTCCAGAGCAGTCTTCCAGGCTCCACTGTCTCCCCGTCGAGGTGCTGGGAGCGGAGCCTGGTTCGGCTCCTGGTGTCAGCGGGACTGCTGGGAATGATTGTGTCGGAGCGGCAGCCCATCAGAGCCAGATGACACCCTCAAAGCGACGCACCGTCCTTAACATCTCTCCACCTCCCGAAGACCTGCTCGACGACAGCCGCATGTCCTGCCAGGACGAGGTAGCAGTCAACCCAGACTCTGAGCAGAGCGGCAGCATATGGATGGATGACTCCGTTTCAAACTTTAGCATGCTGAGCAGTAATTCATATAATGACAACACAGAGGTTCCTCGGAAATCTCGTAAGCGAACGCCCCGCCAGAGGCCAGGCCCAAAGCCCGTGGCCAGGGATGAATCGAACATGGACGTGTTTGATGCTGACAGCGCAAAAGCTCCACACTTTGTACTTTCACAACTCGGCTCTGAAGGAAAGGGCAGTCTCAAAGGAAGGTGAGTTGACTTCTCTATCTGACTTTCTGACATTTACTAACCTGTGTAAGTCTTTAGGTGTTACGTTCTTTAAAATTACAAAATGGGTAAGCTGAGCTTTGGCATTGGTTAGCCAGTTGTTGAGTCAGGTACTACCACTACAACCCAACCACCATTGTGTCTGTGTGAACAAGGGGGACAAATTTGTCTCAGCAGACATCTCAACCTAAATTCCGAATGATGAACCAACATTTGTTAGAAAATGTACATCATCAGCTTATTGCCATTTTCTAGGAATAAAAAAAATTGTTAAATACTTTTTAGTGTCAGGAGCTCAGAGGCCTCTGTGCATCTTTTATCTCCTTTTCCAGCCATGAGCTTCTGAAACACTTCTCTATACACATGTGTATTTCTACAGCAGTTTCCATGCCTAGAAAAAGCACTGATAGAATTTGACATTGTTTTGGCAAAACAGCATTGCTTGAATATGCAGTAAGTGTAGATGTACCGAAGTTTATTTACCCACTTCACTGTGTCTTTAGGTCTTGCGACTTTCTTAGTATTCTCAGAGTATCTTCCAGCTTACTTGGATGTCAAAATAGGTACAGTGAGGTTTGGCAGGTCTGATGCAGCCGTTTAAATATTTATTTTTGGTATTTTCTATCCCACCCCTCACCCCTGTGCAGGCAAATGAGTGAGAGAATCTCACATCTGCACAGTCAGATGGCCTCTTTGTGTGAAAGTAGTGGCTTTTGGCCACATTTAGAGATGAAAGGTGCCACAGACTCTAGCCAAAGATAGTAGTCTGGTTTGTGATGTTAGTTTTTTAAATTGACTGTTTAAGAGTGCTCTTTAAAACCATGCAAGCTTATAATAGTGTGCATCTCTCCAGAAAACTGCCAGAAAATGCAGAGGCTTAACATTACAGTTATAACAAATAGGGCGATTGTAAGAGGCACGGTTATATTAGGGCTTTTTTTAAACATCTTTACTGAATAAGTTAAACAATTACATACATCCAGATTGTATTAACTGTGGCCGCTGGTTATACAGTCTAGTACAGGGGTCGGCAACTTTAAACACACCAAGAGCCATTTGGACCCGTTTCCCACAGAAAAGAAAACACCGGGAGCGACAAAACCCTGTTGACATCTAAGATGAAGATAACACTGCACATCAAATTTTTTTACCTTTAGGCTATGTATAAAAAACTATAGTTTGTTGCATTTATAAAATCAATAAACTGCTACAGAGAAAATGGAGTTTTATTTCTGCATGCAGCAGAAATTTTCAACTCTGAAAAAGAACATGCTTGGTTTAAGGCTACTTTCAAATAAAATACTCAATGTCTATTTGAGTCCTCTTCGTATTTATAAAATAAAAAAACAAATTAAAATTTTGCACTTGCAGCAAACCAAAAATGCCGTCTGCTTCAGTGTAACATCGTCCTTTCATTGTGTGTACTGGAGCATGCAGTCAGTGGTCAAAAAATATATGGTTTATTTAAAATTTTAAAATAATCTTCAAATTTATAATTGCATTACAAAAACTAACAAACTAAAATAAAATTAATTTGAATTAAATACTTATTTATTTTCCAAAGCCACTGGGAGCCACAGCGGCCACATGCGGCTCCAGAGTCACAGGTTGCCGACCCCTGATATAGTACTTATGAGTACTATATATATATATATATATATATATATATATATATATATAAGTACTCAGACCCTGCCACAATTTTAATGTTTTTGTCTCTGTACTCCAACATAATGGCTTTAAAATGAGATAATCAAGATGTAATTGATGTGTAGACTTTCAGATTTATTTCAAGTGGTTTAACAAAAATACTTCGTCAACTGTGTATTTTTTTTTTTTTGCTGTTTTTTCCATAACTCTTCCTTTTTTTAACTGGCTCAAAAGTTATTGAGCAAACTAAAAAAATCATATTATTACTGTTAATACTTGGATGCAACCTTTTGTAGTCAATAACTGCCTAAAGTCTAAAACCAATGGACATGAACACGTGCTGTTTCTTCTCTTGAGGTGGTTTGCTATAGCTGCCTTCAGCTGCTGCTTGTTTGTGGGTCTTTCTGCTCTTGGGTTGCTTTCACTGTACATTTTCCGTATTCTTTGGATAATGAGCCCTTTCTTTCCTTCTCCAGCCTTTTCTCTTACTGTCATTCTGTTTCAGATTAATCTCAGCTTCATCATATATTACATTACATACTCAGATTCATTCATACAATCTTGCTCAAGAACTGGGCAGGCTTTTATTTTACAAGGTTTTAGTTGAAAGTCTCCCTGACTTTTCTGTTCATCTGTTAACAGTGGTTTGCATCGTGAGAAAAAGTTGTCTCTTGATTTGTAAACTTTCATTAATACACTAGGAATCAACAGCAAATTTTGTCATGAAAAAATGAGGAAACAGACCACACTTTGGCAGTGAAACTGCTCAGTAGGCAGTAGTCAAATTACTTTTGCGCATGTGAAAATGAATGGAAATGACTGTAATTTCTAAACAGTTAATATTTTTTTGGTTAAAGTTTTTGAATTAAACCTAAAAGTCTACACCTCAATTACATATTGATTGCTTCATTTCAAATCTGCGGTGATGGTGTACAGAGTAGAAAAATAAGAATATTGTCACTATACAGAGTATCAGTGTTTTCATTGGAAATGTATCTTATTGTACATGACCAAGTTTGAGAGTTGTCATCATCTTGTACAACGAATAAATGTCAAAATAAATCACATACTGCTAGCAAGGTGGAAAGCATTATATGTGAAGCATGCTGAAACATATTAGGCCATCCTCTTTGAATGACGGATGTTATCTGAGCATAAAAGTGTTATGACCCAGAATTTCCGACCACGCACGACCCTGTCAGTGATGCTCAACAACAACAATTTCCATTTTATTAGCTTACCAAATTATATCACCAGATGTGTTTTGTAAATTATGCTGTTTTTCTGTAGCACCCTCGAGGTGGCTGGCAGTCAGAAAGGTGGAATTCTTTCGACACAGTATCCACAAAAGAGTGAGGGGAAAGAACTAAAGATTCTGGTACAGCCTGAGACACAACACCGAGCACGATACCTTACAGAGGGCAGCAGAGGATCTGTCAAAGACCGCACACAACAAGGCTTCCCGACGGTCAAAGTAACTGAAGACTGAATTTTTATTTGTCTCATTTATATATTAATTTAAGTTAATAATTTTTTCATGTTTGTTTTTATTTATTGCATTTAGCAACTTTTTCATGCTAGAGCTGCAGCTTGTTTAATTTAAACTGAAGATGAAGGAGCGTGTTCATGGATGTACTGTTGTCTTTTTCTAGTTAGAAGGTGTAAATGAACCAGTCGTTCTCCAAGTGTTTGTGGCTAATGATGCTGGACGTGTAAAACCTCATGGCTTCTATCAAGCATGTAGAGTGACTGGCCGTAACACGACGGCCTGTAAAGAAGTAGATATCGAAGGGACCACAGTTATTGAAGTGAACTTGGAGCCAACCAGTTCCATGACCTTAGCGTAAGAATTTTCTTAATCAGTTTTTTTTATTTTGTGGTGGTGGTGTTCTTTTGTCTGAAGATTTGGCAATGTTTCTTTTTATATTTATTTTATTTAGCGTATAACTCTACTGTACCGGAACTAAATCGGTGCATTTTTATTTGTCCCCAGAGTGGACTGTGTTGGGATATTGAAATTGAGGAATGCAGATGTTGAAGCCCGAATAGGAGTTTCTGGCTCTAAAAAGAAAAGTACCCGGGCTCGTTTAGCGTTTAGAGTTAACATCCCCAGATCGGATGGGTCCGTCCTCACCCTGCAGACCCTTTCTTCACCAATCCTCTGTAGTACGTATATAAAAAGTTTGTGTGAAAGATCCCAAGATAGTGTACCTTTGCATGATGTACATTTTCAAATGAATGTTTATGTCTAGATTACGAGTCGATATTTTTTGTTACCTGTTGTACAGCCCAGCCCGCGGGAGTGCCTGAAATTCTCAAAAAGAGTCTCCATACCTGCTCAGTGACTGGAGGAGAGGAGGTCTTCATTATTGGCAAGAACTTCCTTAAGGGAACTAAAGTTATTTTTCAGGAAATTGCCACAGGTACCTCCTGTTGTTGAGTTCTAGTTGATGAAATGTCTTTTTCATCTCCTATGTTATTAATTTGCCTTTTTGTTCGTTTTAAAGTTATTTGAAAAACAAAACAATTTCTGCTTTTGCCTCAGATGAAAGCCCGTGGCAGGCTGAAGCAGAGATTGACATGGAACTTTTTCATCAGGTAGGTGCAGCTGCCCAAAACAATCAATTATACAGTGGTGCATGTTCATTTAGATTCTTTTTGCTTTTTTTATTTCAAACAGAATCATCTAGTGGTAAAGGTGCCTCCTTATCATGACCTGACGATAACTTCACCTGTAGCAGTTGGAATCTGTGTGTTAACAAATGCAGGAAGAACTCATGACCTACAGCCTTTCACATATACTCCTCAGCCAGGTTTGTCAGGTGTTTATTAACTGAATGTGAAACTTGTAAACGTTGATATTCTTTAACATATTACAAAGGTAACAAATTACAGTGAAAGAGGAAACAGTGGCCATCATTGGATTACCAGTTATAGCTAGATTTGGGGTGAATACAAGATTAAGAGTAGTGTCATGTGTGTTTGGTTGCCTAATGCAGGTCTGTACTACTGTACTACAAATCTATGTCTGTCTCTCTCTCTCTATCTCTCTCTCTCTCTCTAAGAACTTTCTGAAAAGACTCCTTGCGTTTCAATACACTTTGTTGTCTGTCAAAAAGCTTTCATATTCCCCCATAAAAAATTTTTTAGGGTGAGTTGCAAAACATAAATGCATTACTGTCTTCACTTCTTCAACAGAAGTGAATCCTCGTCCTCGAAGGGCTGCTTTCAGGGGACCAAACAAGTGAAAGTCCAACAGAGCAAGATGAAGAATATAGGGAGGATGCTTTAACACCTCAAAACTATATTTTTCCAGATTGTTGATAGTGTGGGCAAAAGTGTATGGACGTGAATTGTCATGCAAAATCACCACGCCTTTGGATAGCAGTCCTCTTTGTTTAATCCGAAGTTTAAGCTTCAACTCTTCAATAAGCATCTTATTGTAACGAGTACTGTTTTCCTGATAATGTTCCAATCCTAGCCCTTGAGAATCCCAGAAAACTATAAGCATAAATTTTCCAGTTTATGGTTGACTTTTGAACTTTTTCTTGGTCGGTGATTGAGGATGTTTCTGTTCCACGCCGTGCTGTTTACTCTTAGGCTCGTGGTGATTAATCCATGTGTCATCACCAGTAATGATTCTCTTTAAGAAACTTTCACCTTCCTTAGTGTATTGATGTTTGCCTTGTTTGTAGTTATCCAAAGGCAAACAAAATTGTTCATGGTCTTATGAGTATTGTTTCGGCACCAGGTACAACCTCAAAAAGCTATTCACGTCATGCTGCTCTTCTTTGGTGCAAATCACAAGTGGGGCATTAATTTTTTGCTTGCACTGCACTTAGAAATAAACTGACTTACCCTCATAGGCAACTTAATGCATGTACCATTTTGAGCAGGTTGTCTGATCTCTAATGTTGTAGATGATTGTGTCAATAATATTTTGTTTTATCATGCAGAAAAAGTGGATGTTCCTGTGAAGTCAGAATTGTCAGTAACAGCCAAGCCTTGCACTTTTGAAGACCAGATAAATGGTATGAGATTCAGAAATTATATTTAAATCTTTTTTTTTTTTTGGTTTTGTCAAAAGTTGACTTTGTTTTTGAGGTTTATATTTGTTTTACCTCATTTGTTTGCAGCAATGCAAACGGGCACCAGTAGTCTTAACAGTACCTTGATGGCCCCGATGATATCCATAGTCAAAAGGGAAGAAGTGACCCCAATGGAAATCTCTACAAATGCTACAACATCTAACATTTTTAAGGTGAACTGTAAATTACTATTACAATTAAATGTTAATATTATTTTAACATAAAACATATTTACACTTTATTTTTTGCAAATTTTCCAGCCTGCAGAGGTCCTCAACTCAGACCAACAGATTTTGGAAATTACCACCATCCTTCCTACTAGCAGTAAATCCTTTCCTAGCCCTGTGCCTCTGCCTACTGTTGACGCGCAACAATCAGTGCCCACAATGTTTGTAACTCCAGAGCCCCTTACAACGATTCAGAAACAGGATATGCCCCCTGCACCATCATTTCAAGTCTCCTTATCAGAAGACACCACAGTTCTTCAGCCTGTGCCCCCGCAGGTCCCTCAGCAGTTCTTGAGGGAAACTCCAGAGACCTTGTCTCCAGAAGACAACAGTCCAGATGGAACAGGAATGGTGGTAGTGGGGTTGGAGTCCAGGCCACCCCCATCCCAGCAACCCCAGGTTCAGACCATTTTGCCTCAAGATGAGGTAGCACAGCTAGAAAGAGCGGTCAGGGAGTTGCAAGAACAACAGCAACTTAATTCTGTGCTTTACGATTCGAACCCTTCTGCTGAAAATCTTCAGCAACATGTCCAGGAAAATATGAACAGTTTGCGGCTGGGTGGCAATGAGAATACTTTAATAAATCAACAGCAGCAGCAACAAGAACATAATATATTACAGAATCTGCAGCAACAGCATCAGAAAGCTCTAGTTGATCTGCAACATCAACAAACAGTACTGAAGAATCTCCAACAACAGCAAAAGGTCTTGGAGAACTTTCAGCAACAAAATCTTGGAAATCTGCAGCAACAACAGTCACATCAAAAGGTTCTGGAAAACCTGCAGCACCAGAAGGTTCTCGGGGACATTCAGCAACAAAACTCTTTGGTGAATATTCAGCACCAGAAAGTACTTGATAATCTGCAACAGCAACAGCAGCATCAGCAGAATCTAGAGAAACTTCAACAAGAGCAACAGCATCAAGAGGTCTTGGAAAACTTGCAGAAACAGTTACAGTCAGAGCTCTTACAGCCGCAGATTCCCATGCAGTGCACACCAAGTTTCCAAGTACCACAGGATCAAAGCACCACACAGATTGATGGTCCCTTGCCACAGCCATCTGGTGGTTTTCTTCAGAATTCATCTGCACAGCCACAGCAGCAAGCACTTTTTCAACAGGCTGGGGGGCTACTGACTATTCAGACATCCAGCTTTCTTCAGCAGCCACCCTCTGAAAGCTCACCTCCTCAGCAACTGTTTCAAAGTCACACGCCTATTACTGACACACAGGAACCACAGACGGGGCTCTTTGGAAGTCCCAAAGCAAACCAGGTCCAACCTGATTTATTTCCCAATGCAGTAACGATGCTGACAAGCACTAACTTATCTTCTGAGCAACAAACTCCCTCAACTACCCTGTTCATTTCTCAGGGTGTACTGCATAGCCAACTAGCATCTAATAATTCTCAAACTCAGCAACAGCAACAAATAGCTTTTCTCACTCCCATGGAAACATCAAGCTCAGCAACCCAATCAGTGTCCCTTTTTCAGGGACAACCCCAGTTGACCACTCCACTGGAACAGCTTTCTTCGCAGTCTCAGCAAATACCAACACCCCAGCAAGCTTCCCTGTTTCAGAATATTTCTACAATATCTCCAAATCAGGGCCAGCAGCAACCACAGCCTGGCTTACTGTTTTGTACTACTCCCGTTAATCCTCAAGACCTCTCTCAGACTCTCCTATTCAGTACCCAGAATCAGGGTCCAATGGGTGGCAACCCACTGCCGCAAAATATCTTTCAGGACCAGCAGCCCATGCAAGTAGTCCCAAGCACTGGTAATATTACAGCAGACAACACCACAAACCAAACTACAGTCTCTCCATCACAGTCAACTCAAAGTCCACAGATTCTTTTCCCCCAAACCAGTGTAGTGAACGTGACTCAGCAAGACTCAACCGAGCCGATGTCTTTTCAAGATGAGATTTCTGTCGTGGGTCACTCGTCTGCTGGTATGCCTGCAACCCAGCCAGGACTATTTCAGGACCAGCAACCAATGCAGGTAGTCGCAAGCGCTAGCAACTGTGCCCCTGTTGCTCCTACAGACCAGGGCGCTGTTAGTATTTTCTTGCCACAGGCAGCCATTTCAGCACTCCAAAGTGGTGTAGCCACTCAAGAGTTACCTCAGACTGCTACAGCAACTGCCATTTTTAGTGGGCAGGGTGGAGTGGCAATTGGAGGGTTGCAGAGCTCCACTGCCTCATCTAGTCAACAGACTCCTGATTCGCTTTTTCAGACAGCTTTAGGGGGAACCCTCAACCAGCCTGGACAGCCAGGACAAACGGGCTTATTTATATTTGAAATCCCCACTGGTAAGTCTACTTTGTGATCATGCCTACTTTATCGCATAAACAGGGTACTGTATTTTCCAGAATTTCACAATCCAAATTATTTTTTTGTTCTGTCTACTAGAGTGTGGTCAGTTATTAACCCCTCCTGGTCCTGCGTTGACAGACCAGCTTGTCACCATGGGACATCCTAGATCAGATCATAACCAGAACCAGCTTCAGACCAGTGCACAGATTCACAGTTTACTAGATCAATCCAACAACCTCAGCGAGAAGATCGATGAACTGCTAGAGCAGTTTGAGGAACAAGGGAAGTCGCTTCCCAGAGACTTCTTAGAACAGTAAAATAAGTTAAAATGTCACTCCGAGTAGGTCTTCTTTAGCTCAGCTGTGAGCTCACAGACATAAGAGTGACTTGGGCGACTTGAAGGATCTAAGTTTTAAAGCCTTTAATATATATTTAATAGGTTGGTTGTTCCAGGTGGGTATAAATTATGGAACCAAATAATTGGGGTTAATAAAATGTTTTGTCAAGTCAGTATTGTAATCTGTCATGGCATTTTATATTTCGGGGTATGTCATGTTGACAAATTCCGTCTCAGTTATACGTTATCATCGTCCACCTGTCTAACAGAAGCTGACACAAGTTCTTTAGCTAAACTGTTGTCAATCTGATGTAATACATTGGACTAATTAACTGTCTGTGAATTTGTAGATGGTGTGTTTAGCACTTTATGGGTTTTTGAAGTGAGTTCTACGCTTTTTAGCTTTCAAACCATTTGTATCCATATTTACCTCTTTTTATAGTCTTTCCCTAAAGATTCTCTATTTTGTACCAGCTCAGTCATATTTACTCTCCATTTTCATATTAACCTATATAACGAGCCATGGCTACTACTTTTTTTAATTTTTTTTATTTTATAGATAATGTATGCTGCGTTCTTTGGTTTCAATCCATATGTTATACGTTACGTCAATTGTTGTATATATTTGTATAAATTATATTTTTGATTGTCATCTAATATATTTTATAAAGAAGCGGTCCATCTTTGGTCATTCCTGTCATAGACATGTTATATCACTTGTGTTTCTTGTTACATAATAATATGTCAAATACATACATAAGCTAGCTTGGTGGACTGCCCTAAATATATACAATATATTATGTAATGCACAGCAAGGCGTTAGTGATCATTTGTTGGACCTAAAAAGAAACTGTTGCTAATTCTTTAGCATTGTCCATTGAGAAGTGATCTGCCTGGAATATTTATTCCAAGTGTCTGTATCAGGAAATTCCACCAAGCTATCGATATGCATGCCCATGACAGTGTGTTTGCTGTCTGTGTCTGTGTGTCTGTGTGTTTGTGTGTGTGTTTAATAGGAGAAAATTGTGTATTAATATTTGTACTATGTTACCTGAGTTTTAATCCATGTTTTTATATTAAAACACATTACATGTACCATTCAGTTGGGCACTAGCTACTGGAAAAAATTTATTAATGTGAAAAGTTGATTGAGCATCATTTTATTCATTTATTATGTTGGATTTGGTAAATGAAGTTATACATGGTTTATTTTTAAACACTTTGGTGACTTCCAGTCTAGCGGGCTAGGCAATGGCAGCATAGAACAACAGGGTCCCAATATTTAGCAACAAGAAGTGCCTGATATGACTCGACTTTTTAAGTAGAAAAAGTGCTTAAGCAGCTTAAGCAAGTGCAAATGCATTGGGCTTACAAAAATGCCCAAAATAGGTAAGAAAAGTTTTATACAACCTATAGAATGTGATGAAGTGGAAGGCCAGTTGTCAACCAACAGCAAACCTCCATATTCTGATGTGGGGGCGTTGGGAGGTCAAACTGGAAGCTAGGAGAATTCAGGAAGGACTCCAAGCATTAACTAAACAGCATAAGAGAGGATAGTAACAAAGTTTGCAAAACAGTGGAAAAAGTAGAAGAGTAAATCAGGTTGGCCGAGGCTTGGATTCAGTAGTTGGCAGATGTTTTCACAGAGTTGGTGAAATTCCAAAAGCATATAGAGGACAAAATGACTAATTCACGGGATTGGAATAATTTCATAATACATGGAGGAATTGAGGGAGCTGAAGAAAATAAAACAATCAACAACCAGTTTTGTTGAAGATTTGTTAATAAAAGGTTTGGCGCTTCCCTCTTCAACGCGGTTAAATATAGCAAGATTACACCAAGCTTTTCTACCTGACTAGCAGAAGGAATGGGCAAGTGTAGGGATTTATGTGACTTAGAGAAGGGCCAAATGGCTAGATGACTGGATCAGAGCAACTCCAAAACTGCAGCTTTTGTGAGACATTCCCGTTCTGCATTGACACCGGTGAACCGGTGTTAATAGAAAAGCTAGTGTAGCTGAAATTTCTGAAAAATTCAGATAGAAAGGTGTCTATGCTGTCCCGCATCTGCCTACAGTGGACATGCGAGCATTAGAACTGGATCACAGAGCACTAGAAAATGGTGGCCTGGCCTGATGAATCACATTTTTATTTATTTATTTATTTTTTTCACATCATGTGGATGACTTTGTGTGCATGTGACGCTTACCTGGGGAACAGATGGTACCAGGATGCACCAAGGCAGAGACAGTGTTTCGGACATTTCAACAATGTTCTGCTGGGAAACCTTGGGTTCTGCCCTTCATGTGGATGTTACTTTGACACATACCACTTGCCCAAAACATTGTGGCTGACCAAGTACACCCCTTCTTGGAAACAGCATTCCCGGGAATGCAGTGGCCTCTTTCAGCAGGATAATGCGCTGCTACACTGCAAACATAGTTAAACAATTTGAACAGTTTGAGGAACACAAAAACCGAGTTTGTTGGTGTTGACATGACTTCCAGATTCTCCAGGTCTCAATCCATTTGAGCATCTGTGGGATATGCTGGAAAAACAAGTCTGATCCATCCAAGCCCCACTTTGCAACTTAGAGGACTTGTAGGATCTGCTACGGACAGCTTGGTGCCAGATACCACAGCACACTTTCAGAGGTCTCGTGGAGTCAATGCCTCAATGGGTCAGGGCTGTTTTGGTGGTAAAATGGTGACCTACGTATTAGGATATATAATATTAGGAGGGTAGTCATGATGTTATGGCTGATTAGTGTATTTACTAGGTTAATTCTAGAAGGTTAAGAATTAAGGCCATACGGTCAGAAGATCAGGTCGGGAAACCCTATACTAGACAAACATCAGCTTAAAAGCTGAAGAGGGCCTTCTTTCACTGGCTAGAGGACAGCTCTTCTCCCTCAAATCTCGTATTCTTCTCAAAATTAGAAGTCACTAATGCTTTATTAAAACTAATGTTTTATTTATTTCGTTACTGAGTTGTTGGTCTATGTTTGAGATGTACTGTTTCTTGTAGCACTCAGAGTGCAGAACATGATTTACATATTGGCGTTAGGGGACACAATGTCTGCTTAAAATCTCACAATGCAAAGAACCGAGCCAATCAGATTAACCACTTATAAATTAAATGGTCTGGGAAACCCAAGAAAAAGGAGTAAATTTATGGCAAAATTGGAAAAGGAGGGAGAGGAAGTGGCTTTTCTCCAAGAAACCCATTTAATAAAATTGGAACACAAAAAGCTTAAGAGATGGAGCTAGCTTTTTGGTCAAGACTCCTGTGGCAATTTGAATCACTATTAATCTTATCTTTGCACATACTTGGGTAAAGCAAGATACAAAATAGAGTTGTATTAATTCTGGGATAATTACTGGGCATTTTAGTTACTTTTTCGTATTGTTTTTGTCTGGGCTCCTCCGGGATCCGAATGTTAATTTTAGAAACACAAGGTATCCTGGTTTGCAGAGGTGATTTTGTTAGACTTCACCCAACCTTGGCTACATCAAAATCCTACTATTTGAGATTACAAAAGAGCATAAAGCATCTAAGGGAGAAACCTAGGACTCAGACATTTCACAGATCTAATCCCAACCAAAAAGGAATATATGTATATATATTTTCTCAAGCACATTCTGTGTATTAAAGGCTTGACTATATTTTTATGCTTCAAAGAGATTTATAGGGTGATAAGCTACAGTATTGGGATTATGTACTTGTACCCCAGTTAATATGGACTTAATACTAGATTCTGGTGTGTGTGTGTGTGTGTGTGTGTGTGTGTGCGGGGGGGGGGGGGGGGGGGGGGGTTTATAAAA
>JAAGKR010007971.1:0-11845 GCA_011419295.1 Clarias macrocephalus | reverse complement strand
GGGGGGCTTGATAATATTACTTAGAGTGAGTGACAAACAAAAACTTCTAGGAAGGAATTTTTTTTTAATGCCATGTCAAAAGTAAAACCCAATATTGCGGCCATTAGGACCAGATGGTTTTCTATAAAAGTGCTACAAAGAAATCAAAGACCCACTAACACTGATACTGAAAGCCATATATAATTATGTGCTCAAAATGACTTGGACAGAAGCGGTAATTTCAATATTACCAAATGAAATGTTGTCTGAGTAGATTTTTATGATGTCTGTCCAGAAGTCTGTTCCAGCTGCTGAACGTATTGCGGCTTCCAAGAAGCCAATCACTACCACTTGTTCTGGGCCTGTTTAAAACGTCAGATCTTTTACAATTTACACAGAAATAGAGACAATATTTTGGGGGAAAATATTACATTTAATTGGGATGAACTCCTGTTTGGGTTTCCACAGTCAAATTCTTTTGAACATAAAATCAAACCGTCTGTTAGGAATGTTGAGTGTAGCTGCTATAGAAAGTCTGTAACTGAGAAATATGTGCGAGTCGGACGCTCCGTCTATAAAATGTTAGCACCATAATATCTGTGAAATCTTTGTACTGAATTTTTTTTTCCGGAAATTTCTTCATGAGGCGTCAGGAAGATGAATTTCCGGGAGAAATGATAACGGTACATTTCTCTGAGCGGCCCTTGTTTTATACAATTTCCTCTTTATTTCTTAATTGTCTCAATTCTGCAATCATTTGCCTAATAAATCAATGCACCCCATGATAAATATTAATGTTTTAGAGTTGCGTGGTTTTAAAAAAGTAAAAAGTTAGTTCACTTTAAAGATATTCATCGATGTACAATTATGTAAATAACAGATATGATCCATAATATACTGTAAATGAAAAAAAAAAAAAGAAAGAAACACACACACATTGGCATAGTGGTGCTACTTTGTTTACATAAATTACACAAAGAACCGTTATAGCAAAATTTGGACTGATTATTATTGTTATTGAAGGTTGTGGTCATGGTTTTTAGTTTTATTGCTTTTTTTTCTCCCCCATGTCTTAGTGGCCTAGTCCCGCACTACTTTCCCATAATTTACGTAAAAAGAAAACAATTTCAGACATACCCATTCCTTTGACGATGTTCACACACAGATCAATTTTGTTTATAGAAATGTAAATTCCACAAAAAAACATTTACTTCCCGTGGTTTCTCTTCTCTGTTCATCATTCTATAGTCACTGATTGTCTAATTATGTATTCAACGCTTCCCACGAACTCTGTAAAAAGAACAGTGTAGTTGTAGTGACATCGTTTTCCTCTGTGTGCTGTTGGTTTAGTGTGTTGTGCCGTCTATGTAGTAACTTTTTAAAACACATTTTAAGTGAGCCATACATACAGTATTTTTGTAAGTCTGAAATTACTAAATGTACTGTGTACATTTCAAAATATTGAATTTTGTGTCCCTTCTGCAGTACTTCATGTCTTATGTCATGAAAGAGATGTTTTCTTCACCCCCCCCTCATCACTGTGCTATGAAGCAGATCTAGTGTGTGTGTGTCATATAAAACTCAAATAGTTCAATTAGACCTGGAAGCTTTTTATACAGGCTGATAATTTGCAACATGCAAAGTCCTAACTAAATATTAACTCTGATTTAAGAGTGAAAGAATGTGTTTTTACCTCATGGTGTAGAGACATAGGTTTCACTAGTTAAAGACCAATTCAATGACACCTTTTTATTTTGTACAATATGGCAGCAGAACACTTTTTGGACAAATTATTGACGTTTTATGTCTCAGATTGATTGATTGATTGATTTCTTAAATCTTGAGTTGGAACACCACATCATGTAAGAGATAAGAAGCAGTAACCGATCAAAAACAGCACGTGTCTGCACAGTCCATCATTGCAGGAACTACATCCAGTGTGTAGTATGTTATGCATACATTCTATGTTCCGTTGAATTGTGCTCTTTTTATTGGAAGTACTTTTGTGCCTTTTAAGAACCGTCCCCCCTTACTTCTGAAGTATCTTTTTTAACTAAATAAACCCTTGGGGTTTAGGTTCCACTTTTAAAGAATCCAAAATTCATTTCAATTCCATGTTTAACTGTCCTGTGAACATGTCATGTAATCCGAATGCAGAGATGCATTTGAGCTTTCTGTCATGAAACTGCTATGCAGCTACACCACTTTATTTGTACTGTTGGTTGCTTTTATGATTTGCTAGAACAAGGTACAGAGCAAAACGGAAAACACAGAAATTCAGCGTGAGTGAAATGGGGTTAACGGCAATCATAGAGCTTTCATCACTCATCACTTTCACCACTGCAGCAGTTTGTTTTGTCTGAATGTTTTTTTTTTTTTTTTCGAGTTAATTTTTTTCATACGCAGTTTTTCTATTTTGTTTGTTTGCTGTGAATATTAATTACTCTAGAAGTTACAGGGATAGCAGTTTATTTTTCCGTCCATGTGAAGTAACAACAGTTAACATAACTATATTTGTTTTTTTTGTTTGTTTGTTTGTTTTGCTTTAAACCAGTAAACTCTTGAATTTGTATACTCTTGCAGTTCTATTTCTGTACAATGTGCTGCTATCTGTATGAAATAAAGTTAGATCTGAAGTGGTTCTTTGTGTGTCTTTTAGGTTAACTGATTATAGAAAATAACGATCGATCACAAGGCTCGTGCCGGCTGAGGTTACCTGCAATCATCAATACTTTAGACTTAACATAGTGTATATTTCTTCTACTTCTCAAAGAGATTCCAGCACGCAGTCATTGTCTTTTTAAACAGAATAACATTTCAGTCAAATGCAAAGTTTGGAAGATAAATCTGGAAACAGGATCTTCACAATTCTATTTGTAGAAGTTCTACAGGTGGAGAAATTTGCAAGTGTAGTCCGAGTCATGCATGATGTCTCCCTTCTTATTTAACTGAATGTGTCAAAGTCTCTCGATATATTACAACTATTTGGGTCATTTGTGTGATAACCAGTTTGGAGAGGTTTAGCTCATTGTATGAGAAACTTACATACATTTTATCCACTTATCTTATGGTGAGACATGTCCGGTACCCTGGCACAGAATGCATTCACATGTATCAAGACTCAAAGAGAAAAGAGAATGGAAAAGATTTTAAGGATGAGAGAATGTAATTCAATTAAATAATTCTACATCGCATTATGGTGAGTGTTATCTGAATGACGTTATGCAATATCAGTTTGTTTTTAGATTAACACTATGAAGTAATAAAGCAATATATAATATTGTGGGATGTCAAGTTTCTTGAGCGTATTGGGATCAAAATGACAGTTTTTCCAAAGATGTTTAGTAGGCGTTCTTTTTTGTGAACAGTAGCAAAAGTGTAAAATGAATAGCTTCCTATGGAATCCGGGTTTTGTCACATCTCAAAAAAACGTCCGTAACTCCCAACTGCTTTGACCAATCTTTTCCATTTACACTTTGAACAAGGCAGAAGACCTGGCTCTCTGGTGTGATGTAAGTTTGTTGGCGGGTGTGTACAAAATTGAGCATTAATTGGCAAGAGAGATTTGGAGATATCCACTGTAAAATGCAATAGATCCTCTATGGAACGAGTTCAGGACCAATTCATTTTATTATTTTTGATCGATATAAGTTTTCCAAAATAGTAGAGATTTTTTTAGCATTTCAGTGTGACTTTTTTTAATTTTCTGAGCAGACCAAAATGATCGAGCTTAGAGGCATGGGCACAAAAGTGTTCAGCAAAGCTCATATTGTGCCAAGATTGATATAGTTCCATAGTGCCTGGCAAACATGGCTTTTTAATATTTTATTTTTATATGGTTGCAAAATATGCTTCTGTTAAATAAAAAGTATGGAGACCATGCAATACATATTGTGATGTTTTTTTATTTGTACTCTTTTCTACATTGTGAAATAAAACTGAAGGCACCAAAACACATTGAATTATATACTACGGAAACAGTGTAAACAAACAAATTGTTTTAGAATTTAGATAGACTAGCCATTATTCTCAGCCAGCCTCCTGACGTACTCACCTGGAATGGTTTTCCAGTCTTGGAGAAGTTTACATTTACTGTACTGTATGTGTATGTTGCGCAGTTGTGGGCTGCCAAGAGTGTGTAAAGCTTCACTGTTCATCAAGGTAATCAGTGGTAACTTCAAAGAATATAAATTATGAAACATATTTAATTGTTTTATCAAGCATTTTTTTTTACTTACAACATAATTGTAAAAATGTTATTTTCAGTGCTGATTCAAGTCTGTTGGGGTTGTAGGGAAAAGTTTTTAGGATGCTTCTCCTAACAGCATTCATCACTGCTATATTATAAATAATTTGAACAAAATACCATTATCAGCCTTTGGAGGGTGCACTTTATCCTCTTTTTCCTGGTGCCAGAAACTTAAGCAATTATCTTGTGGAGAGACATCAAAGTGATAATATTCATTACAACAGCAATCCCTCTCATGTGATAATGCTTACTTGTTTAATTGTCATAATTATCCACTGCCAAACTTATTTTACAGAATTATGCACAAGACGCGCAAGGAGTCACAGCATGTGAATAAATGCTAAATGGTGTCAAGTCTCCCAGAATCATTGCAAACTTTGCACATTGCCACTGCTGCAGTTTAATATTTTGTCAGTCGTCGGGGAGCCTCTAAGTATGTCACATTGTTAAATCAGTACAGTGGAAGGGTTGTGTCCGGAAGGGCATCTGGTGTAAAAACGGCGTATGAATTTGATTTGTTCTGGAGGCGATTTCTTAAAGTGAAAATTCATATTTCACCGATATGAATTTTCCCATAAGAAGTAACGTAAATGCATATCATACATTCCAGCCACCCAAAAATATTACCAGTATTACAAAAAAAAAGAGAAGCTAAAAATCACATTTTGAACGCATACCGAATTCAGTTCACATACACGCAACTTAGCATTTGATTCAGTTCGGTTTAATACAGTTTGTATGCCAAAAATACTTTATATGTTGATTTCAATGGTTCTTAAGGAAGCCATGGATCTGCTGGATTTTTCTCTCACTTACTCGTTGTCTATACCACTTTATCCTGAATTCAGTGTCGATGGAGGACTGGAGTCTATCCCAGGAGATTAAGGCACTAAGGTACACCCTGGAGGGCTACCAATCCATCGCAGGGCACACACCCAAAAACACACACACACACACACACACACACACACACACACACACACACACACAACTCATTCACACACTACGGGCAATCTGGGGAACACCAATTATCTACATGTCTTTAGACTGTGGGAGGAAACCAGAGTACCCGGAGGAAACCCACTATGCACGAGAACATACAAACTTCATGCACACAGACCTGAGGCAGGAACAATGTACGAGGCCACAGCGCTAACCACTACGCCCCTGTGCCGCCTATGTCAAAACTAGTACAAATAAACAGAAACTGAATGAGTTGGTGTATCCAACAATTTCACTGTTACTGTCAGTAGTTTTGTATTGGTTTTAAAAAATTTTTTTTTTTTACAACAAGCAATAATCTGTGTAAAAAAAATAAAAATCTTTATTGTCCCTTTTGGCTTTCCACACAACTCCCGAGGCTCTCGCTTAAATCTGATTATTAAGGCAACGGGATTCTGACGTCACGGCTTTAAAAGCGCGGGGAGCGAATGGAGCGCGCGCAGACACAAGCATGATTCCTGCGGTATCACTGTGGTGAGCTTCAAGGACGAGCTGCTGAGGATGGCGTCTTCTTATGTACAGGTGAGCTGCGTGTCATGTGCTGTATCCGCATGTCTGTGGCCGTGTGACACGGGCTTCATTGCCGTTTCTCGCACTGCGAAGGTGTGGGATGAATGTAGGATAAATGTAGCTGATGGTGTGTGTGTGTGTGTGTGTGTGTGTGTGTGAGTGTAGGCGGAGATGAGTGATTCCGCTTTATACTGGATGACTGCTATGATCATATGATCAGGGTGTTAGAAAGCACTGATGTGTTAACCAGTTGAGAGAGAGAGAGAGAGAGAGAGAGAGAGGTTGTTGCCCCGGAGACGGCGCTGTTTACCTGTTTCTAATCACTCCTTAGAAATAAAGTGCATCAGTCTGCAGCATTCCATTATAACCGGGGGTACTTGCACTCATGCACACGTCATGTAGCTTTATTGTGCATTTTTTAAATTTATTATTACCTGTTTTCTTTTCTAGACAGTGTCCTCTTCCACAAATGCCCTCGATAAATATTTAGCTTGAATAATAAACTTACAATGATATATTGTGTGCCTATTAGATCTATAGTAACTTCTTCAGGCACAGTGGCCTCGCATCTCAATAGTTGAGGGTTCGAGTCCCACCTTGGGTTTGCATGTTCTCCCCAAACTTGGTGGGTTTCCTCCCAAATTCCAAAGTGCACGTAGTGTGTGTCACTCCATCTACACTGCGATGGAATGCCACCATATCCAGGGTGTACCCCGCCCTGAGTGCCCTAAGTCTCCTGATATAGATCTCAGGCCACTGGCGACCCTGTGTTCAGGATAAAGTGATATAGAAGATAAATAAATGAATGAATGACTACTATATATTCCTGAATATTCTACCCACAAGACACAATAGGTCCACATTTGATATCATTTAACATATTGCCCTACTTGATGTTTAGTTCTTGTGGTTCAAACCCATTTTATTCAACTAACCACAATGAACGGTCTATTCCCTCTATGGGAATAAATATATAAAATTTAACAGTGGTAGGATTAGTTAGTGGCAGCATAGTGGCTTGCAGCTCCTGGGTTGAGGGTTCGATTCCCGCCTCAGGGTCTGTGTGCATGGAGTTTGCATGTTCTCCCTGTGCTTGTTAGGTTTACTCCGGGTACTCCTGTTTCCTCAAACAGTCCAATGACTTGCAGATTAGGCTAATTGGCATTCCCAAATTGCCTGTAGTGTGTAAATGAGTGTATGTGTGTGTATGTCTGTACCCTGCAATGGATTGGCACACCGGTCTCGTGCCTTAAGTCTCCTGGAATAGACTTCAGACCCCCCACAACCCCGTATACAGGATAAAAAGTTATAGACGATGAGTGAGTATTAGTGAGTGAGTATTAGTTAGTGTCAGTGGAAGGGTAGTAGCATGGCTGTACTTCCACCACCATGATGCAATAAAACCACACAGCTCCCAGCAATGCTTCAGATCCCATTTAAGAAACCTCTAATATTATTCACTTGTAATTCTTTACCTTAAGGTAATTATATAAAACACATTTAAAGGTACATCATATCCACATTTTCTAGTGATTATTCATATTAAATGCACAATAGATTTGCTACTTCAGAAGTGAGAAGTACTCTTTTTCTTTTTATCATTCTAGTAGGCTACAGATTCCTTTTGTTTTGTCTATGCATATATTCAACATTAAAATCATCTTTCATAATAGATCTCAATATAAAGTGAATTCCTAAGTCATTATTCCATTTTATTATTAAACTTTACAGATAGATGATGAGAACAAGGGATATGCACTGAGCCACTTTTGTGTTCCCAAGCACTACGAAGAAGACTTGGAAAGTGTTATCATTCCCAATGGTCTCATAAAAGATAGGTAAGAGTTACTGTGAACTAATGTTGCTTAATAAACTCAGTGATGAGTAACTCAATATGCTACATAACAACTGCTTCATTTGTTAAACATGTGACTTCTAGATGCATTGAAGAGCATGTAACTTTGTTAGCCGTGTCTGGACTCAGACCACAGTATAAGCATGTGATTTGAATTCTGCATTTCCCCAGCTTTGTTAAACAAATTTCCAGTGAGCATCCCTTTCATGCACAATGGCATTTCTTTAGTACGTTCTATCCAACATGATGTTTCTGAGGTCATTAACTAATGCTTCTGAAGTTATCTCTGGGTCACTAATTTGTTCAGTCGTTCAGTTTTTGCACATTGCTTCTACCATTTATACTGTATGTTTTTCTTTTTAGGACTGAGCGCTTGGCCCGAGATATTGTTCGTGATATGGGAGGAGAACATATTGTGGCCCTGTGCGTACTGAAAGGAGGGTATACATTCTTTGCAGACCTGCTGGATTACATTAAGGCACTGAATCGGAACAGTGACAAGTCTGTGCCGCTGACTGTGGATTTCATTAGGCTAAAGAGCTACTCTGTGAGTGCCAGCACTAAACGCCTCTCCGCTCATGCATTTACGATCGTGCGATATTGATGGTTTTGAGCAGATTGTTTTAAGTAACTCTGATGTCATACACACTGTACATACAGAAAAGCTCTTTAAAACCAATTGTGTGCTGTATTTACAGTATGTAAACCATGTGCAATCATTCCATATATGACTGTTAATATAGTAGTTTTTCCTCAAAATATTTTATTTTTATATCCAGAATGACCAGTCACCAAGCTGTGTAAAGGTTATTGGAGGTGAGGAGTTGGCTGCTCTCACTGGAAAGGTGAGCTTGGGTTGAATTTTATGCAGGTAATAGATGATCATGGCTATCTCATTGCTTTGTCATGTCTTTTAAACTATTCATTCTGTACTACATCAACAGAACGTGCTTGTGGTTGAGGTGAGTCTTTTTGCTTCAAATATAATAAGTAGTTATTTGCCTTTAGGGCATATTTTTATGGTAACATCATATAAATCATATAATTTTTGATGTTTTTGTTTTAACATGTGCAAAGAAAACTTGACGTCATATACAGTATCATGATCTTTATGGATATATGTGAATTTTGCATTGCATTGTGATGCGAGGCCATTAATATTATTTCAAGTGTACTATTAATTTCACTTCTTTGGATGTTTTACAGGATATTATCGAAACTGGGAAGACAATGGAAACTCTGCTAGAGTTATTAAATGAATGTCAACCCAAGATAGTAAAAGTGGCCAGGTAACACTGGCCATTATTCATAATGTGTGTGATAAATAGTGTACACATCTGTCTCAAAGCTGTATGGAGCTATATAAATATTTATACATACAGTATTTCTTATACTTATGTCTAAGATTTATACAGAGATTCTTCTTTAAGCCTGGGACAAGGCATCATTTACAGTCACATGTCTTGAGCGCCTGTGTCACTTGATTGTTAGAAGACTGAACTGCTCAGGACAGACACCATTCTCTATATTAACGACTGAATGCCTTAAAGACTCTTTCCATTCATTCCACAGCCCTTTGAAAGCAGTTCTTTCCCACTGCTGCTTATACTCATGCAATCTAAGAGAAGCCATTTTATTAGACATGAAGTAGCCCGTAAGACCTGGCTAGTACCTCACACAGTCACTAATGTATAGCAAGATGCAGATTCTCCACAAGATGGAGCTATTAGTAGATCATGCACAGCTTTCCCAGCCTGGTGCCTGTCCTGCACATATTTCATTTAATTAAGTGGCAGTAGCTCCAAACTGTTCTCATACTAGCTGCATGACCAAATATCTGATGTGTACCTCATGTAGATCTATTGGGTTCAGTCACTCCTATATTTAGTTCAACTGAAGTCAGTTTTATTTATATAGTGCTTTTAGCAATGGACATTGTCACAAATCACTCACTCACTCACTTACTCATCTTCTATGCCACTTAATCCTGTTGTGGGGCCCTGGAGCATATCCCAGGAAACTTGGGGCATGAGGCGGGGTACACCCTGCAAACAGTGCGAACCCATTTCAGGACACAACCACTCACACACTCATTCACACACTACGGGCATTTTGGGAACACCAGGGAGAACATGTGAACTCTATGCACACACAGTCGGGAATGGAACCTGCCAGAATCGAACCCGGATCTTGGAGGTGCAAGGCGACAGTACAAAGCACTAATCCACCACGCCGCCTGTCACAAATCAGTTTTACAGAATTTAAGTTCTGCATATAAATAAAATAATAATAATAAATCAATGTATAGTTGTATAAATGTACAGCTTTATCAGTTGCTCACACAAGGGAAAAACTCCCAGATGACATGAGGAAAATACATTGAGAGGAACCAGGTTCAAACCCATCCTCATTTGTGTGATACCAGATAGTATGCCCATATATCAGCTCTTTCTGTAACTGTATGCTATGAGGTCAAATGTGCTGTTTTATAACAGGAAATGTGTTTTAGTTCACATCAAGTTAACATTGAGACTTGTGTACAAGAATGTTTTTTGGCACTTTCAGTTTTAAAACTACAGTATGTTTGTCGGTGTGCAGTGTAGCATTTACCATCTGAGTGTCTTATACGTTGCTGAGCTTCATGCTAGCCCCACGTTCTCTGGATAGTTGCAGGGACAGACAAGTCTAAAATGGTGGAAAAAAAAACAGCAATAAAAACGCAATCATCAAAGTGCTATGCATTATAGTGATGCACAAGAATGTTTTTACTCCATATTAGTTAATATTAAGTGCATTCATCTTTCTGATTAATTTTTAGCCTGCTTGTGAAAAGGACACCGAGAAGCTCTGGATATCGTCCTGATTGTGAGTACGCTTCTATTATTCCTATGAAAGCATTACATAACCATTACAATCACAGATACATTAGACTGTTTAAGTCTAAGTCTGAGTTCATGATGCATCTGTGATTGTAATGGTTAAAGCTTTTAGTAGGCTGGAGCCTGATAAGCGCTTCTCCTCAAATTGCAGATGTTGGTGTCATGTAACTCCTTTCTTTGATCGGGCATTTTCAACTAGCTATTAATTGCTGACTAGATTTCAGCATGCTTCAGGTCATATGGTACACATACTGGCACTATATCCTCCAGGTGACGAATGTTACAGATTGCTAAATAATAGATTGTTTTTTTTTTTTTTTTTTTTTTTAAGATATAGGCTATAATTTTATCAACTTTCCTAAGATCAACATTATATTGGAGCACATTAGTACAGAAACAGAACTGAAAATGTCGCAGTAATATTCATAATTCAAGGCTCAATGTCTGAGCTCTGAATGAATTAATTAATTTTGATAATCAAAATTATCAGAAAATCCTGAATAAACTTTGTGTATGTGCAGTCCACAAGCACACACACTGGGTTGTATTAATATAGTAAACTTGACAGAAATTAGTTACAAACATTGTTTAAACCAAATGTGTTATTAAACATTAAAGTAGAGTTGGCAGCAATGACTGCTTCATTTCAGACAAAACACCTTCCATCACGCTCTGGGAAAGTTGGTTGTCTGCACATGTGCTCATGTCAGCACAAAAACATTTGTACTTCCACAATGTGATGCAGAAATATTGTATGTTTGTAGTCTAATCCTGATATATTGGAAAGTGCTTCTTTTTTTAAATCAACTTCAACAATGGCTTGATCCTTGAATGACCTTCTAGTGCTGTAATTTGTTTCCATGGCTATACCCAAGGAGGAGATGCTGCTCGCTGCATATCCTGGATAAAATTATTTAGTTGTGGGCTGTTCGTTCCTTATGGATATGACTCGGAGCATGCATAAGCTTAGTATCAATAAATTAATTTTCATAACTTTTACTGTATTCTCTTCAGCTACGAACAAACAAATCTTTAAAATTTCGTATTATCATTTACAATCTGAAAACGTGTAAGTCAAACCCGCGACTTGTGCTGAAATGCACATTACAGGAACTGCATAAAGAACATGCTTGAATAGTTTATTTCAACATGAAATATTTAAAATAGCATTTCTTCTGGTTTTTACTTTTGCTCTTTTTTTTGTTTACTTGTATTTTTTTTATGCTTAATGTTTAATTAAAATGTAAAAGTTTAGTAAATTTAAGCGTAGTTTGTAGTTGCCTAGTATTTATGTGTATCATTATAGTTTGGTAGGAACTCTATTGCATTATGCCTACATTTATTCCTCCCCAACTGACCTTGTAGGACTGA
>JAAGKR010007970.1:0-33699 GCA_011419295.1 Clarias macrocephalus | reverse complement strand
GAAACAGTTTAAAGTGATACAGTCAGTTTATTCATTTTAAATCAGTATTTTAGTTAAAACTGTCTGCAGGAAGGTCAGCAGGAGCATTGCTAAGAAATAAGACTTGACAGAGCGAGTAAAGACGTCCATCATTGTGTTTCTCCAGCAGGAACAGCTCCTCTTACCATGTGGAGGGATTTTGTTGAATTCCTCCTCACAGAATTCCTCGAGTCTCTTCTTCAGATCTGAGAGAGAATTCCTCACTCCATCAAATGAGAGATGTTGATGGACACTGATGCTGGATGTCTGAAAGTCTGGTCTGCCAATTGGGGGAGAGTGACGTCCAGAAACTAAAGCCTACAGAAAGCAGATTAAATGTAAAACACACTTGTGACATCAGGAGACATCAACTGTTCCATTAACAAGAGGTGTTTTAGAGAGTGTGTGAGGAACAGCTGTGTGTGTAGATCAGACAGTGAGTGTTACCTGGAGGAACTGGATGTGATCGTGTGTGTGTGAAAGCTGCTCCAGCTCAGTGAGTCTCTTCTGAAGATCAACAATCTCCTGCTCCAGTTGCTCCAGAAGTCGTTCAGCTTGACTCAGTTCAGCCTCCTCCTGAGCTCTGATCAGCTCCGTCACCTCCGAGCGCTTTTTCTCCATGGAGCTGATCAGCTCAGTAAAGATCCTCTCACTGTCCTCCACTGCTGTCTGTGCACTCAGCTGTTAGGACACACACACACACACACACACACACACACACACACACACACACACACAGGATGTAAAGCTCATCTATCATTCCCTCTCTTACTGCAACTCTAAATGTCTCCATGTTGTCCATGTTGTGTGTGTTTCTAGGAGCAGCTCTGTCTCTGCTCACTGCTCACCTTTATAGTGTTCACAGCCTGTTTCAGCTCCTGCACCTTCTTCTGCTTCTCCTGGATTCTCTGCTGGGATTTCAGCTGCTTCTCCTTTAACTCACTCTGAGGACAGAACAGTTATATTCAGCTTTTTAAAAGTACTTACATAGTAAGATAATTCATTACATACAAACATACATATTTCTCAGAGCTGTAAATGTTTTGTACATTTCCATTCACTGGATCTAAGAGCAATGTTTTTATCATGTAACATTGAAATGTGAGTGACAGGTGAAGCGTGTGGTTAGTTACTGTAGGTCAAAATGTAGAACCATAAGAAGCTGACAGTCAGATTTAGATATAGGTGCCATGGGCAGCCACACAGAGCAGCGTGTTGGTGAAGCAGCACAATGCACACATGAAACAATAATTAATCAATTGTAATGGTGGTGACATTTGTGTGCTCAGTTTACTGTTCCTTCAATGCAGGTTACATTTCTCATGCCACCGTATGGTTGGTGCCCTGATTCTAGTTTGTGAGGCAGGTTCCTGCCCAACAAGATCTCTCACTGAGTGTACGAGACGGGGAGACACGGAGGAGAAGTGGACACTACCTCAAGTCTCAGCACTGAAAGTCTGAGTACAGGGATGTGCAGGATCACTCAGTCACTGAGTAAACCACAGTTCATTCATAATACTGTGGACATACACTATATAACATCACAGACATGCTGTATTTTATAGTCTGTGTAAAATAATAAAAAATAATATAAAACCAGTCTACACACTCCTGTGATGAAATGGTTTGTCCTGAGATTAGCCAGATTAAATAAATAAATAAATAAAAAGATAAGAAAATGTAAAATCCATCAGATGCCCAGTTTATAAATGTATGTATGTAATTTTAATTTTTCCTGCCACTGTAAAAGAAGTTATGGTGAGTATAACACCTGTGTGGGTTAACATGTCGTGCTGTGTTGCTAGATTACATTACACTGGTTAACACAGAACAGATGATTTTACAGTTTCACACGATAATGAAAAATAGAAAAGTATTGAGGTTGTGAATAACTGGAAAACATCCGGTTTTAAATGCTTCTGGAGTCTTTATTTATTATTTTCTTTTCCTCTTGTGCTGTGAGTGGTCTAGACAAATGTCAGTCTTTTGTGCTAGCGAATAGTGACCGCTAAGGTAGCCTATCAGGTTTGAGTGGAGGCGGGGTTGAAGGGAAGCGCGCTGCTGGAGTTTTTCACGGAGAGGAGAAGAGAAAAGGCTTCAGATGGGGAATGTATTTTCTGAGAAACAAACAAACAAAAAACTAATCCTTTTGTGGTTGAGTCGATGTTTTGGACAGAAAAGAGAAAATGAAAACACTAAGAAGGTACTGTAACATAGTTGCAGGTTTAAGTGTGCTAGCGGGACTTTTTGAGAAATAGTTAGCTGCTGTGCTAAGAGAAGGGGCGGAGTCTGTTTGTGAGGAGCACGTGAGGCTCCAGACTTCTGTCCTTTGACCCCTGCTGCAGTCACGTGTTTGAGGACTTTCTAGATGGTTATACAAGTGGATACAGACTCATTACACACAAATTAATATATTTTAAGTGTTTATTTCTTTAAATTTGGGTGATTATGGCTCACAGCTAATGAAAACCCAAAATTCACTTTCTCAGAAAATTTGAATATCACTTATTTATTTAACAACAACAAAAAAAAAAATGGTTTTGAGCACATAAATCTTGGGACTAGTGAAAAGTATGAACACACAGACACATTATCTAACCAAAATGTCTCTAATAGTTCATACTTTATATTATTACTAGTTACATCAGTTTTATGAGTAACGAGCACAACACTGTGCACATGTTCCTAGATATAAACTATAATTAAGACGACTTCATCCTGGAAATCTTTCTCATTCTCACCTGTTTCTCAGCTCTTTCTGCTGCTGCTGTGACGGTGTCGTGTCCTCTGTGATTATCCATCGTACACAAATAACAGATGCAGCTTCGATCAGTACGGCAGTAGATTTCCAGCACTTTATCATGTTCAGAGCAGATCTTCTCTTGGAGTTTTGCTGATGCTTCAATTAATGTGTGTTTTTTCAAACCAGAAAGTTCCAGATGAGGCTTTAGATGAGTTTCACAAAATGAAGCTAAACACATCAGACAGGACTTGACGGCTTTGTGTTTTCTTCCGGTGCAGAAATCACACTCCACATCTTCAGGTCCAGCGTAACAGTGAGCAGGAGAAGCAGCTTGGACTTCAGGCTTCTTCTTCAGTTTCTCCACCACTTCAGCCAGCATGTTGTTTCTGCGTAGAACAGGCCTTGAAGTGAAAGTGTCTCTGCACTGAGGACAGCTGTAGACGCCCTTCTGATCCTCCTGATCCCAGCAGTCATTAATACACACCTTACAGAAACTGTGACCACAGGGGATAGCCACCGGATCCTTCAGGAGATCCAGACACTCTGGACAGATGAACTGATCCACTGAAAACTGATCTACTGAAACACTGGCTTCAGCCATTTTCCTGCTCTAACACACTGAGATCAAGCAACAGGCACTCTTAGTTTCGTTTTCTTTGACAATAACTTCCTGGTTCTTTGAGTGTGTAAGAAAGAGTGTGAGAGGAGGAGCTAAAAAGGAGTGTGGTTATGAATATTCCTCTGTTAACCGTTTCATCTTCCTTTATTGCATGAATATGTGGAGATGTAATTCTTTTTTTTACCTATCTACAAACAGATGAAGTAATTTGGCCTTGTTAATGAATACATTTTAAACAGTTTTAATTTATTTATTTACTTATATTTATTTTTATAGTTTTCTATTTTTCATTATTTTTGCTCGCTCAGAGTGGATGCTTCCATGGTGTGTGTAGTGAAACCCATAAAAGACTGTAGAGTGAACAAAATGCTTTGGTCAAATGTATTTAATAATAAAACAAAAAAGTTATAGTTTTTAGAAATTCTGTTAATTATTTTAAAGACAAGCAATTCATACACGGGGTAAGAGCAACGTCACAAAGGTTTTACTTTATACTTCTGCAGAAGGACCAGTCTCACACAGCGAACAGTTGCAGCATGGAGAAAGGTGATCTCTTTCTCTCAGCTGTCCCATTTCATACACAATTCTCTGCTAACATAATCAACGCCCTGTACATGAAGTTCCTACATTCAAACTCACAACTATTTATCTGACCCAGACCAGCTGTCCATACCTTATCATTTATTCAGGGACAATTACAATCAGGTTGTTTCTGTACTATTCTCGGCCTTGTGATTCTAAGCTTCGGCAAACAAGTTTAAAGGTTCTATAATCTACAGCACAATGACAAATTAATACACAATTAAAATGTGATATTTCCATTACAATTTCCCCCTTTTGTCATTCAATGACAACCTAAACATTTTAATTTTACAATTCAAGACTCTACTAATAAAGCCGTGAATTAGGTAATTTTCATCAGACATTATCTCTCCAACATCATCATTAGCACACAGAGGACACTACAGCTGTTTTAATGGGGGGGAAGACCCCGGACACAAAAGCATGTTTGAAAAATTTACCAATCTACCTAAAAATATATACTTCACAATTCTCTAAAGATCTACATTATGTCTTCTTCCATATCAGGATCTAAGTCACAATCAGGATAATAGTCACCTAAATTTTAAAGCCTGTCAGAAGTCGGGTTGTCCCAGTCATCAGATGAGTCCGGTTTCTGTTGTTTTATGTTCTTGTCAGTCCGTCATAACATTTGATATTTTACAGTGTTCAGAACTAGTTCCTGTACACACCTGCAAATACAGGGTGTTTTACTGAGGCCTAACTATAATCCCAATTGGTAGAACACTATAAACCAGCCAATAACCCCAGCCTCCCCACAACTGCATAAACCATGAGATCCAAGACTCTACGTGGGGAGGTGGTTGCAAAGCCTTCTTCGTGTGGTCTATGATCTTGCTGATATTTTGATGATTATCAGGTATATAGAAACAACAAAAGGTGTTTAAAACCTTACACACTCCACACACTAATGACAGGGCACAACCCCAATTCCCTGCACATCTCCTAAGATTAATGTTATGCCTTTTTATCTCCTCTCTTTATTCTAGTTAAATGTATGTGGCTTGAGTTTGCTAAATAGACTTTACTATGGCTGTTTCTCCATGAGTCTTCAATAGCGAGGCACGTCAGGGTTACAACTATTACTAGTATCATTTCTAAAATTACCCAGATTACTTTGGGGTGTTGTTGAAATTGACTTCTCATTTTTAACTAACAGTCCAGTCCTCACGTGTTGGCTTCAAATGTAACTATGACCTTGTTCTTGCAATGAATTTGAGTGCAGAGTCATAATTCTGCGATGTTCCTGTCATTCTAGTTGGTTCTTCTGACCCATGCACTTTGCGTGTAGATGAGGGTCTGTTGGGGTTTACAGGAGAGGTTACTAGCACTTCACTGCTCACCCTTGTTGATCTCTGTTTTCTCTTAGGTTCTGGAATATTTTTTTGTGGTGGCTGGCATGTGTACCCACATCTTTGTTTCCACTACCTTGACTTCTGTTTGTAATGTCAGGAGCACGTTCAGCGGGCATGTACTTCAAATAAAACCTCAGAGAGTTTTGCACAATAACAACATTTCATCTTTACAATGTCCTTTTACTTTTTGTGTACTCTGGCTTCAACTTAATTCCTTTACCTACAGTACAGCATATTATTTGTAACACAAATGCACATTCTATCGCCCATTCCCCCTTTTGACACCCATGTGTCAACTTAGCATAGAAAGGAAATAGCTTTTTATGTAGACATGGCTTGTGATTGGGGTCGTACCAAACCCCTTCTGTGAAAACACATCCCGCTTTTCTCCAGAGTATTTTCTCTACTGGACTGGCTGTGCTTTGCAGCTCGTCAAGGTTAGCTGTGGGGGTGAGAGCATCAGACACTCACATGTTACGGTTATAGGAAAGGGGATGTTTGGCCTTCGCTGCTGCATCTGTTTTTCTGAAATAGAATCTAATTTGTTAGTTGAGCATTACCTTTACACTTTTAAAATCTCATGTGCTATCACCATGGCAAACTCCTGTTAGCACCTACAGTATTTATTTATCACAAAATGTTGATCCATCCACATTCATTTTATATCTGGATTCTCTAGTGGTGCTTACTGTGGATCAGTCCTAGGGGAACAAAGTTGTTTAACAGTAGGCAAAGTAGCAGTGGTGTTCTCCTCTGCCTTCTGTAGGAAAAAAAGTTACAGGGTTAGAACTATACGTCTTTTCACAGTGATGTTTATAATTTAGCATTGTACTTTAACCACCACTCTGCTGCAAATAAGTGTGACGCTTTTCTGTTTAAATGATACTGAAAGGTCATGTAGAACTAGAACTGTCAAATTACTGTAACCCACTATATGGGTTTATCTTTATTCTACACCTGCCTTCTCAGTTTCTGGTACTTCACATGAACTCATGGGTGATTCTGCTGCTACAGGATCTGATTTGGCTGAGAAGAGAGATATATATCTTTTTTTCTTTTTCTTTTCTCTTTTCATGCTTCTGTAGCAAGACTGAAATCATGCAACCATTCTTTTTCAATTAAAATTTTCAATGAAATTTTATTTGTATAGCACTTTTAACAATTGACATTGTCGCAAAGCAGCTTTACACAATCAAAAGAAGTAAGTTTGTATGAAATGTGAATGTTGTGAGCATATTTTAATTAAATATACTTGTGCATGCAACAATATGATAGAAACTATTAATCTTAGTAGAAGAACATAGAGGTAAGGGGAGGAGACAGAGGTGAACCAAGTACAGTGTGATGTCACAGTAGCAATAACATGCAATCATGAACTCGAACTCTAGACAGGTAGCCATCTCGGATGTGAGATGCTTAGTGGACAGTGTGTACCAAACAAACCCTAGAGATGATGTAATCTTTGTACCCTGAGGATCCAAATGTACCTGATGTCCCTAGACATGATGTAATGTCAGCTGATATGGTGTAGCCCCAGACATGGGGTGATCATAACTGTGATGTAACAGGGGCTGCAGACATGTCAACTTTAAAGGGACACAGACAAATAACCAAAAGACACACAATTAGCTTAATGAATAATAAGTTTAATAAGAGTAGGCACAAAATAAAATAGCATGGGCACCTACATAGTGAATAAAATAGAAATACAAAGTATAAGGCCCAACATAAAAAGTACAGTAAAATAAGGGGCATGCGTAAGCATCAAATAACAAAAGGCATAAGAAATTAAATATCAAGCCTTCTCTGACCCAGAACCACATTAATGGGAAGATCAGTGTGAGGAATAAAAACAGAAATACCATGATTTAAAAGTGGTGTAGGCGCTTCAGGAAAATCAGTTTGGGTACCAACAGACACTTTAAAATCAGTCTGAGTCTGCAACAGGTTCAGTAGGAGTGTAATCCTCAACAGAGTTATGCTTTGGACTGTCCTGGCTGTCCGAGTCATCGAAAGAGATGAATTCACTACTTGGGCAGTTGCACTTAGCTACTTAACATTAAAATAAAATACGTAAATAAAACAAATTAGGAAAATAAGACATAATTAAAATGAGTGTGACAGAGATGCTTACACATGGCCTGTCTGTTTAGAACTGTAGAGTAACCCGGAAGAACTAAAAATATATAGTAAAATAAGCGCCAACCCTATATTTTTTAATAACGAATAAACTTAGTGTAAAGATAATGGAAAATAATTTGTAAGAAGAATGAATTATAATGGGGAAAAATATATGGAGTCAGATGACGAGATATATAACGTAAGCAAACAAGATAAGGAAAAATGTAATTATAATGGGTGACAATATGGGAAAAACTTGGATTATAATGGGTTAATAATTTGATAATGTAACCCACAAGTGGTTCTATCACGTCCAATAGAGTAGGCCAGCTTCAGAAGGTTCTAGGTTTAACAAGAGCCAAGAGTTAAGTGATGCACTGAGTCAGAAACACAAGATACAGCAGTAAAAATTAACCATTTGTATTTACTACTTAAGGGTATGTATGGTTACAAACATCAAAAAATGGAATTCAAATTATATCACAATGTTTTAAGGAGAACTTTAGTGATACATTCGATATGTAACTAAAATAAAATAAAAAAATAAAAGCGTGCGCACCTAAAGAAAATAAAACCGACCCGGGTCTACTAAAGTCTTAGTACTTCACTTCGGATCATCACACGAATTTCAATTCGGTTATTGTGTGTGGACACAATCCTTCCTACCGCACTTGAAGATCAATCAACTTGATAGTATCTTATGGCCTAGGCTCGCCATCCATGACAGAGAAAAGTAATCCAAGGAATCAATTAGAAACGGTGTCCTCAGTGCTGTTCGCTGTTCTGGGTCCAGTCTCGACCAAAAAACCTGACCTATAGATATGGTCAGAATACCCAAAATCAGTTTACCGATTAAATATTACAATGGCACAATGGCACTGGTTGAACGACTGACAACAAAGTAAAATGCAATGAAAAAAAACATAAAATATCACACAGCTTAGGTTAAAAAAATAAAACATACATACATGTATACAGTATATATACATACACATACATGTACACATATAATATACAATGTGACATAGATGTACAGTAAAAATATATGCCACATTTTATTATTAACACCCGGTGGCATTAAGCATATGGCTTAGCATCGGACAGTTAGCTTGGCAACTAGCAAGTCTCCATGCTGCTGTCCACGCTAAAGCAATACAAACTAGTACATAGTTAACATGTTAAACACTCACCGTTGCACTCTTATCAGATAAATGTCATCGCATTTAACTCCAGGAACAATTTGCTACAGATTGCTTCTACTCGTGAAGGAAAAAAAACACAAATCATTAGCTTCTTGCACTCTTGCAAGTCTAGAAAGTTCCAGCGCTGCACGCGTTCTTTTCACCTCTCGACCAATAAGGACAGACAACCAGCTGGGGCAAACCACAGTAAATAACCACAGGGGGGGGATCTTTAGAAGCAACTGATTTCAGGACAAACCACATGCTTGCACGGGGGCATTTCGGAGCCTGTCTATTTGTCAACTTCCATCTTTCACTGTTATAATCAAAACCCTTATTAGTTTGGATTCTTTAATATTACTTTAATATAATTATTATTTTCCATAATTTATTTTAGTAACCAGACTATCAATTTCTTCTGGCTAATTATGAACACTGAGTTACAATAAGGATTAAGAAAAAAATGTACAGAGGAGGGGGCTAGGTGAGCGCTCTTCCCATTGCAAACTGTATAAAATGACCACTGATGTCACAGTCAAATCAGTCTGATTTTGGTGATGCATGGGTACACAACCTAGGCATTGCTAAGCTGGCTCACTTGGTTTTACTGCTGCAATAAATCCTGCCTTACTTCATCCAGATCTTCAAGGAGACCGGAGTCTTTCTTTGGTTCTTTCAAAGTAACTAGTGTAGGAGAAAAATATCCCACATTTATTGGTGACCCCGACGTGATTGCCTTCACGGAGGTCTCCTCCGGGGACCTCGGACCAGCGTGGGCTGACAGAACATAAACTTGTGCCGGCATAAGAAAAGGTAAGCAGAAAACCTGTTTGATCAAATTTCTGCATTAGAAGTTCATGGTCTGTTAGTGTACATGTTTCCACCTGGAGGGAGGTACTCCTAAGGTATATTGAACAAAGTAAAATTAAAGTTGCCAAAATTGATAAATTAATTACTATATTTAAATTGATTGAAAAATGTATGTTAACAAGTAAAAGACTAGTAATGTCAAGTAATGAAGTATTAAGAGATCTCCATAAGTTTTTTTTGTGATTTTTGTTGTATATTCTCTTTATTACTATTTTATATGTTGTGTAATAAGTGAGGTAACGCCACTGTGTTGGGTCAAGGCCTGACGAGGAAACTTGCCAACCAGTGGGGCTGGACCCACAACAAATTCCTGCAATACACTAAGTAGGAGCTGCGACTCCAGACGTGGTAGGTGGAAAATTCCTGAGTCCGCCGTTAGGCACAGAACATATAGGTATTCATCGTTCTGAGACGCGTGTGCAGCCATGTGTTAAGTGTGTGACATCGCTAGGAGCAGTACTGCAATCACTTTTCTTAGGGCTAGAACCCATTTGCGGTACATGAGGTATCGCTAGGGAACAGAAGGTGATTGCTGTTGGAAATTCTTACAGGTGGTTTTGATGTTTTCTGGGCCCAGGTTGTGTGATAAAATGTTTTGTTGTTGAAATAGTTTCGAGTGCTCAAATTTTTTAAATTGTAGTAAAAACCGCTTGTGTCGTGTGTTGTTCGTATGTCTTGTATGTGTGTCTTTTAAATATGAGCGTGTGTTATATTTATGTGAAAAGTCTGTATTGAATTTATGTATGTGTGTAAGAATATATAAGGCCTAGTAGTTAAAAGTGATATGGTATTAGAAAAAGCCCAATAAGTAGATAGAAGAATCCAAAAACACCTTTTTCGGATTTTCTGGTTTGCTATAAATTAATAATAAATATAAATAATAGAGTATAAGAAAATAGCAAAGTGATATATATATATAATATTTTTAGTATTAAAGGAATTCTGTGGCTGTGGTACACGCCACTAGACACAGAGATTACAGTGACATAGGTCTCGTCTGTGACATAATCAGTGATGCGCTATTGGACAGAGAACTCACTGCGACATAAGCTTCTTCTGTGACATGGGAGCGGCACAGGTACTGAATGTACCAGCCTATTAGTATAATAAAATAATAATTGCTTTGTAAGTAAGGTAAAAAAGGTACATTTACGTGTTGTGTAGTCGACGACACAACACTAATAATAATAAATATAGTGCATAAAGTAATAAATGCACCTAGGTTATAAATATTAAACATATACTAGATGAAAAAACAAAAAAAAACAAAAACAAATGATAAGCGGATTTAGAGTAATTAACTTGGATGAGCAGATAAGTGAAGAAGGAGTCACAACTAAGTGCAAAGGGGAGTTTATAATTTCCGAGTCAGATCAGAGCGACACAAATAGATGGTTGTTGAATAATCCAGGAAAAGACTTACTTATAAACATAGAGTGTGACAAGGGAGAGTGGACGCTAAAGCTTTCATTAATACTTGACGTGTTAGACCTCAACTGTAACACATACACTCTAAAACTTACATCATATTTTAGAATGAAGAAATGAGCTCTTTCCTAGGGTTAATTCCTAGAGAGGTTTGTTTACGAGTAATAAATAGTATGCTAGAATTTGGAGGACTAGGAGGGCCCCCTGGTTTAACTCCGCTCATTTCACTGCTGCGACAATATCCAGTTTTTGATATATTGCGTTTAAAGGAAGGCACGGGAGGACGGATAGTAAAAAGCTATAGACTAATTGATCACGAGAGTGGTCTGGTAGTGCTGTATCGTGACTGGGTGATAAATAATAATAGCGAATTTATACTGATACCTATAGGCCCAGACGGTAGAATAATCTTCCAGCCCCTTGAAAAAATAGTCACGCCTCTGATACTGATATCATCATAAGATTAATGCTTAAAAAACAGCTGTTAAAGACCGGCAGCAGTTATAAAACTGCTTACAAGAAATAAACGAGAGAAGAGGCACAAAAAATCACACTATATAACGGAACAAAAGTGTGTGGACACCATGGGACACATTTCAAGCACACATGTGGACCAATACAGGAGAAAGACAAAACCAAGCAAGCCGCTGTGTCAATTGCAACCCAGTCACATAAAATACAGCTAGGGAATTTGCAGGTGCAAAGAAGAAGGGAAAAGAAAAAGGAAAACTCCAAGCAGCAGTAATGGTGCCTGAAAATCAGCAACACTGCACAGCAAATGAGGCAACCAGTGCAACAAATGCAACAACCAACAATAACCCAAGCGCCTCCAACATATGTGCAACCTGGAAACCTGCAAGGACAAAATCAACCTATGAGGTGGCAAAGACTGGGCCCCAGGCCTATTGGAGGCAGGGGACAAAGGGGACCATATCTACAGCAACCAAGGACACAGCCATTTAGAATAAATGCCCCAGGGCAAATGTGCCCAAATACTTAAGATATGCACTGCTGGCAATGTGGAGGAGCAGGACATATTAGAAGAAACTGTCCACAAATGACTTGGGGAATGCAAAATGGACCACAACTTCAAGGACTATATGGAGCAGGACAGGCACCCCAAGGGAATGTGGGACCTCCTGGTCCAAGACAACCTGATGGAACATGGACTCAAGGACAACACCAAAATCAGTGGGCGGGTCCCTGGATGGGACCCACCCAAAATTGGAATTGACGAGGCCCAGAGGAGCCAGAGGGGGAGCAGATGCAGTACGTCTCAACACTGCATCCACAACAAGAACCAAATGTAATGGTGTCTATAAATAATTCACAACCAATTCCATTTATGATTAACACAGATGCTACTTACTCATGTATAGGACGTGAAGTCTCCCAGCTTCCTCTCTCAAGCAATACGATAAAAACCACAGGCTTCTCGGGACAATTACAGGTATTGCATTTTACGGAGCCACAAATAATAACATTAGAAGACACCACTGTAGAAGCACCTTTTTTATTCTCATCGACTACTTCAGTTAATTTTCTTGGAAGAGATTTGTTGTGCAAACTTAAAGCAAAAATTCAATGCAATGCTAAAGGACTGTATGTAACAATAGGACAGTTCTTACAAATTGCAGAAAAACCCAATAACTTGGATACAGTATATTGGCTGCTGTGCACATGCAAGGGAGCTCAACATGCACAGAACTTATGGGAAGAATGGATCCTACAACGACGACCGGATTGTAAAAGAGCCACTTTGCCATTGCACTGTACCATGCACTATGACCAAGGAAGCCAAGATGAAGAATATGCACAATTATGGTCAGATGTAATGGAGAACACAGTCTCTGATGTGCCACTAGGAGATATAATCGTAGGCGCTCCAGGAGCAGCCATCAGTGTACATCTGACTGAACAAATAGAACATTGGCATCAAGTACCAAACACAGCGCCCCACATTTCCTTATTGGTGGGGGAAAAGGCACAATCCAAAGAGTTAGGATTAATGGTCAAGCAATCAGCTGAAGTGACTAAATGGGAGCAGACCTCTAATCCTTCTGTACATATTTCACAAGATCAAAAGTTTTTGAAAATAATCTTTTCAGGAATAGAAAGAGTGAGGGCAACACACAGAAATAGATGGGAACATGATGTTTTCAACAAACCCTCAGAGGGGGATGTGTAACATTCTGTTGTCATTGCACACACAAATGTCTGTTAAGATGGTAGAGCAGATAGATGGAAAGGAATCAGCATTGGAGGAAGAATTGCAAAAAACAATTCCAGAAAAAGTATGGACAAGACATTCAACAGATGTAGGATTAGTTAAGTCTGGAGGACAAGCCTTAATAGAAGTAAGACCAAATGCAACATTGCCTTACCAAAGACAATACCCATTGACACCACAAGCTATAGCAGGGATTAAACCTACTATAGATGGCTTATTGGAAGCTAGAGTATTAACTCCTACTAAAAGTACTTGTAACACTCCTATATTTCCTGTCAGGAAGCCCAACTCAGACAAATGGAGACTTGTGCATGAGTTATGAGCTATAAATCAAATTGTAGAAGCAGAATTTCCTATAGTGCCTGATCCACACACATTGTTGTCCAATATACCAGAAGATACACAGTGGCACCCTGTCATCGACTTATGTTTAGCATTCTTTAGTATTCCACTACATCCAGCATCACAATATTTGTTTGCCTTCACGTACGAGGGACGACAGCTGACTTACAATCGCTTACCACAGGTGAAAGTGAAAGTCCATCAATATTTAACCGAGTGCTAACTCAAGATCTAGGCTCACTAAATATCAAAAGTACTATGATCCAGTACTGCGATGACCTACTGATTTGTAGTCCAACAAAAGAGCAATGTGAAACAGATTCATTAAGAGTCTTGACAGTTCTAGCTGAAAATGGACATAAAGTTAGCAGAGAAAAGTTGCAATTCTGTAAACAGAAGGTAGAATATCTAGGTAGAGTGTTGGAAGGAACATTTAGGCATATATCTCCTGAACGCATAGAGGCAATAATAAAAGCTCCTAAACCACGAACTGTAAAAGAGATGCTATCTTTTCTGGGCATGGTAGGATTTAGTAGGGACTGGATTTGTGACTTTGCATTAAAAACAGCACCATTGAGAGCAATAGTCAAAGTAGCTGGACAAACAAAAAATAGTGCGGTGCTAGAATGGAAACCTGAAGCACTAGAAGCGTTTGAAAAGCTAAAAAAAGAACTCTGTACAGCACCAGCACTTGCCAGTCCAGTGTATAAAAAGCCATCCCATTTCTATGTCTCAGAATGTGGATATTTTGCCACACGGGTCCTGACTCAACAACAAGGGCCTAATAAGCAACCAATTGCTTATTATAGTACAGCACTCAATAATATTGAAAAAGGCATGCCACCTTGCTACCGAGGTGTGGCAGCAGCAGCCTTTGCTTATCAGAAAGCTTCATCAATTACTATGGGACATCCTGTTGTGCTGCACACCACCTACGCATTGCATGCACTCCTGACCAGCCCATCGTTTGTAATTACAAATGCTAAAAGAACAGGATATGATGTAATACTCTCTGCACCTGAATTGACTATAAGAAGGTGTCAGACAGTAAGTCCAGCAGATCGCGTGATGACCCCAGCAGAGGGAGATCACCACGATTGTCACCTAGTGTTAGCAGAACATCTGAAGACACGTCAAGATTTAGAGAATCAACCTCTGTCACACCCAGATTGTAAATTCTGGGGACAGCAACAAAGCAGGCTATGCAATAGTAACACCAGACCTAGATGGAAAAGCGTTCAAAGTGGTACAAGCTGAACATGTGCCACAACCCTGTTCAGCCCAGCTAGCTGAGTTAGTCGCTTTGACAGGCACCTGTAAGCTAGCAGAAGAAAAAGCATGTACAATATACACAGACTCATCTTACGCATATAGAATATGCCATTTGTATGGCTCCATATGGGCACAAAGAGGTTACAAAAGAGCAGACGGGACACTAGTAGTACATGGAGAAGCAATTTCAGACTTGCTAGATGCAATTAAATTACCATCCAGATTAGCTATAGTAAAATGTGCAGCACATCAGAAAGATGGTACATTCGTTAGAGATGAAAATGAAGCAGCAGATGAAGCAGCTAAGAAAGCAGCAGTAAATCAAGCAAACATGATGCCAGAATGAGCAGCACAAACAGAACCTAGTCTACAAACAGACAATGAACCAAATTCACCAGAGTCAAGTGTTGACCCTGATGAAGGGCCGAGTTCAAGCTCGAGTTCAAGCTCAAGTTCAAACTCAAGTTCAAGCTCAAGTCCAGAATCAGAAGAAAGATTAGTACTTATACCTGAAGATTACATACCCCAGCACCAGATTTATCCTCATTAGCATACATGCAGGCAGCAGCATCAGGTAAAGAGATTCATAAATGGTTAGCAAGAGGAGCAACAAAAGATAATGATACTATCGTGTGGCAAAATGCATAACCTTGATAAGGCAAGCTCATGGTAACGATCATGTAGCAAGTGGGGAAGTGATGAGAAGAATCCAAAAGACATGGTGGTTGCCTTATCTAGGTCCTATGGTTCATCGAACACTGTCACAGTTTTGTGACATATGCGCTAGATATAACCTTAGAAAACACTTCAAATCACCAATAGGACATATTCCAGAGCCAGATGGGTCATTTAGGCATATAATGTTCGACTATGTGGATATAGGGGAACCTAGAATACAAGGAAAATGATACATTGTAGTGGTTGTGGACAGATTTAGCAGATGGGTAGAAGCTGTAGCAACAGCTAAGGAAGATGCAATGGCAGTGGCAAAATTCCTGTGTAGGGAAGTGATACCAAGATTTGGAATCCCAGACACAATCAGTTCAGACAATGGGAAACACTTCACGAAAAACATAGTACAGAAAGTGACTCAGTGGTTGAACATCAAGCATAGGTTTGGATGTGTGCACCACCCCCAATCTCAGGGGATGGTAGAGAGAGCAAATGGAACTCTGAAAATGAAATTGGCTAAAATACACAGGTATAAATTGGTTTCAAGCTTTGCCATTAGCCTCAATGGGCATAAGATCACACACTAACCGCAACACACATCTAACACCACATAAAATGCTTACTGGCAGACCTATGCTTACATCCTTTGTTCGAGGGCCCTATAAAGCCTCCACACTTGAACAACTACAGAGTGAACTTGATCACTATGTGAAACACTTATCAGAAATACACAAAGTTATTTTCCAACAGGTTTAGGGAGCCACAATACATGACAACACCAGACCGAGGGTAGCTGATCCAGCTGATGATGCTGAGGAAGAGGACATAGAGGAGAGAACTGTGCTACCTGGTGACTGGGTGTTTATCCGAGCATTCAAAAGAAGGTGGAATGAACCTAGAAGGGAAGGTGCATACAAGGTGGTGTTGGTAACTCCAACTGCAGTAAAAGTCTAAGGTAAAGGTGTATGGTACCATTTAAATCATTGCTGCAAGGCCCCAAGCCCAGACCAGGTAAGGGACAGATAGCCTCCGCATGGCACTAAAGAATCTCCACGAGCAGGACCTTCGGGTTTGCAATCAGGTTCCCAGGAGAGTGACACAAGGCCCAGGCGACAAGCACCAGATCCTTATGGGTACACTGAAGGGTTACTGTGGGTAGAAGAACAAGAAGGTGAACAAGGCTATTGGCCAGAGTGGCCCCAAGAAGATATACAAGATATAGAAGAAGCAGAAGCAGAACAAGGAGGACCATCTCTCAGAACAAGAGCCCAAGTTACACAGCGAGAGCACACACGTGCCAGAATTGAAACAGCGCGTAGACAGCCAGAAGAAGATCCCACACCTAGAGTTGTAGAATACTCAGATAGTGTTTAAATCAGTTAGAAGTTAACACTGGCTCAGATAGTGATTAAATTATTTACACCAACTACAGTTGAAAGAACATACCCAACGAAGAACACCCCAAGAAATATATTGTGTAGGTTACTTGGCCATAGTCCCACTTGTCACCGTTGTGATCCAAATGGAGAAACCATCATCTTACTGCCCCCTAAAATGGAGAAGGTCTATGGGTATAGGAATCCTCTTCATTATTGGTCTAACTAACAGCGGTGCTATTAAGAGCAAGGGAAACACACTGAAATGGACTACCGAAGAGAGACAAATACGTTGTGCATTAGCTACAATAACTAGAGCTAGAATAGTAACTGGATTGAACAGTGAGGAAAGAACAGGATTTGGGGAAGCAATCTACCAAATAGAGGTAGATAATACACAACCCCCAGAAGAAAAAGTGTGCATTTACATAGAAATGAGGAAAAAGGCATATTGGCGTAAGGCACAGATGACAGCATTAGATGGACTAATAGAGGCCATACCAGAATCCGGTTGGTGCGCATTTGAGAATTCAGTAGAAGATGAAATTAGAGGAGTATGTTTTTCACTAGCAAGTTGGAAGGGATGCTATGCAAGCGCATCTGACCAGCCCAAAGTGTCAGGTATTGAATCAGCAACATATGTAACAATAATTCTGCATCGTGTGTCATGATAGAAGCAATAGACCCCCACGTGTGGTGATAACACATGGAACAATGGAATGTATAGACAATCCAACATATAGTGAGCAATTGTACCCTATTAGCTGTCTTTTACATTCAGCTGCCATACATTATGGTCCCGAATTAATGCAAAATATAAGCAAATGTTCATATCAACCTGAACATTGGATGCTGTACAAAGAGAAATAACACCTACACAGCAAAGCTATCATTTATGCATCAGCTCAAATGGAAGCATTGAAATAGGAGATCTATCACCAAATTGCAATGAAACACAGCCAGCAGCAGGATTTTTCATAGAAATGCACCAGATATGCAACAATAAAACAGACAGTCTGACATGCAGTGAGATAGTAAAAGTACAACAACCAGATTTAAGCTCTGGTACAACACTGCTAGCAGACATATTCTGGTACTGTGGTGGAACTACAGTTAGACAAACCTCACCAAATAACTGGAGTGGGTGTTGTGCTCCAGTACTATTAGAAGGAGATTTGATTGTAATAGGGCTATATGGCAAGCAACATAGATGGAATAAACGTGAAAACAAGTTTGTGAAAATGATTGGAGAGGAAATATCAGTGACCTGGGATGATTTTCCAGTTGGATGAGGCTATAAACAGGGTAGGAGGAGCATTCACGACAATCTTCTTGCCGTTGGTTCAAATAAAAAAAAAATGCAAGGTGGATTAACCTACTTTATTATAATCAACAAATATTATGGAATCATACTTTAGGAGTCTTAGGACTGGTTCAGGAACAATTGGATAAAAATACATTAATGACTACACAGAATAGATTCGTCCTGGACACAATGTTGGCACCTCAACGAGGAGTATGTGCCTTATTTGGTGAAGAATGTTGTACATACATTCTGTGGCACACAGGCCCGGATGGTAACATAACTAAGCTGTTAAGAGCCATGAGAGTTAAAATCATTCACGATGTACAGAGGAATAATGCATGGACTTCCTGGTTTGATTGGCTGAATCCTTCAACTTGGTATGGACAACTTGTGAAACTAGGGAAAATTACTCTGATAGTACTAGGAACTCTGCTCATATTGTCATGGTGCGTTATCCCCCTGGTGAGAGCAAGCATTCAAAGAATGGTGGGACAATATACAATGACTGTGGAATATCACGAACGAACACCACCAGATGAAGACTGGGAGGCAGACTCCATTTACATGGAGATGAAGTGAACACAAATGATTGGCGCTGCTACACAAAGGGCAAAATGACTGTATATTTATTAATTACATGTATACTAAAATTATTTAGCATAGTATGTTAATCAAACACATCTTTGTTTTAAAGAAACTATACCAGAGAAGAAGAAGTAGTATTAGCAGAAGAAATATGTTTTGTGTGTTTTTGTTGTATTTTTGTCCTGTCTCCGTTATACACGTATGTATGCAGGATGGAACCGGTACCTGACCCACGATGGATAGTTTCCTGCACAGTCTGCCGTGATGCATGGAAGGAGGTTCTGGAACAGATCCCAACGAGAAGATGGGAAGATTTGAGACACGATCTGGTTGACTGTTTCGACACCGTCCGATGGGGACCAAAAAGTTCATTGCAATGGCCAATGTCTTGACAAGAGACTTCAAATGGATCAAGTCAACAACACAGGAAATGTTCGACCTGGACATAAGCAAAGGACTTCATATCAGCTTGGAAGACACCTGAAGCTAGGCCTCTATAGAGGTATTGGGATTGAAGAGAATTGGGTTGGATATGAAATCTGTGGGGTAATTGAATTCAACGATGTATACATGGCAGCAGATAAGACCATAACTAAAGTAATGTTGGGAGATGACATTTTATGGACAGATACACCAACCTCTTTGCAACGTGCGTTGGATGCTCTTCCAAACGCTGACAAAGGAGACGGGCAGGTTAAACCGAATTCCACTATCACAGCTGATGAGTTGTAAAGACCTGCACGTAATTGAATTTACTAATGAGGATCGCAAGGCATGGACTGAAGAAGGGACTGAAAGTCTTGACACGCTCTCCTTGATTTACAGGGACCCTAACGGAGTGCTTAAATGGCTTTAATGGTTTACATGGTTCATATATGTATTGTACAGAAGTCGAGTCCTGGTGGTGAATGCACTGTCGAGCACAAAAAAGCTGGCAAGGTGGGAATTTTTCCTACTAAATTGGCTATACAGAAGGTTTTTTCGCCCACCTCTGGACTCTTCGTATTTAACCAACTTGCATGCTTATTACACTCTCCTATACTCGTTTATGCCAAGTTTACTCATCTTTTGCTTATCTGTCTTAGACTAATGTTTGGTGGGGGGTAATATGTGAGTTTTAAGTTTCAATTCATAATATGTGAGTTTTAAGGTTCAGTTCATTGATTTAGTATGTTTCCTTTGAGTTAATGGTTTAAATTTGATTTAATAATTTTTGCATGCATAGTTTAAGGTTAAGTAAGGTTTCTTTTCATAATAAGGTTCAATATGTAGGGTTTATTCCTTTTTCTGTTTAGTTCTGTAAGGGAAAAATGCTATATATGTGTATATATATATATATATATATATATATATATATATATATATATATATATATATACACTATACTATACTATACTATACTATACTGTGCTCTACTGTACTGCAGATTTAGTCATGCACTCACTCAAATCTCCATTTAAATCTCCTTTTGAATTATTATTTGTTTAAAGATGTCTTAAATTACGACACTGTCTCTTGTTTCATTTAATACTATTTTAATCACTTATTACTCATCTGTAAGGGAAACTTGTTGACATCTATGATCTCTTGTTTTTGTGTGATATTTTCTGTTGAACATTCTATTCTCATGTGAAAAGGATATTAAAACTCTGTGCTTATGTGAGAAGGATATTAACACTCTGTTCTCATGTAAAAAGGATATTCGCCATATGCAAGGTCGGAAACAGGGAGTCAGGAATTCAAGAGCATGCACACTCTGTTCCTGTTTCTCAGGCCTCCTTAGTTCTTTTTATTTTGTAAACTGCATAGCAAACTGTCATAATATTTTCTCTTGTTTGTCTTTGATAAGCCTCCCATCCTATGCTTTGCCCTATATATGTGTGTGCTTTTCGAATAAAATTGAGACTGGTGAAAGAGCAATCATCTGTGTTCTGGCTGTTCTTTGACCCATTTTTCTGAGCTCAGAGGTGTGTTGCAGATGGACTGGCTTGCAGAGAGAAATGAATAAAGAAAAACCCCAACAGTTCTGGTGTAAGAAGTGGGATCCCTCTAATTAGGTGACTACTCTCTTCTTTTGTTTTGAGATATTTGCCTGATTACAGGGATCGAATATAGTACGTTGGGTAAAGGAGTCTGGGACTCCGAAATAGGCGCCTAAAAGTCACAGAGGAATTTGAAACTGTAGTGTCCGGTCCCTCTGCACTCGCCTATTTTTGTTTGTCTGTTTATTTGTGTTTAAAGAATTAAGTATTGATCAAGTGTGTCCAAAGCAGCATGGGTAGTGGCAATTCATTTCTGAAACCTGATTCCGAGGAAACACCTCGAGATCGGATGAAGAGATGTGGTCTAACTTACTTTACTACTCTGTGGTTGGATAATCTGGCAGGTTGGACCGAATCTCAGCCTCAATTTTTGACCTATCCTTGTGTGGGGACGTTTAAGCCTGAGTATCTGTCCTCTGCACATTCACAGATTTATCATGGACTTGGGGATCCAAATTGGGACTATCCTTATATGGGGTCTTGTTATCAAAAGTGGGTGGAAATGCAAAATTTCTGGGACAAATATAAAGGAACAAAGTCACAAATGGGAGACCCAAAGGTCCCCAAGGTAACTCTGGAAACTAAGATGAAAGCGTGCGTGGCAGGCTTTTTTCCTCCGCCGTATAATCCCAGCTGTTCCGCCGTGACCACTTTGTCTATACGAAGTGCACCCATGGGGGCCAGAGAGAGCGCCTCACTAGGATGCACTCCACCAAAGGACAAGATCTGTTACGGTGAGTCTGGAGGGGCATGGGGCCGTGGAAGCAGGGGGTATGATGGTAAGAATGGTCCCTTCGACCCTGAATCCCCATATGACCCTGAATACCCTGAAGACTCTGACAACCCACAGGTGTCAGGCACAAATAGCGCTTTTGTTTCGTCTGTGAGTGGTAGGAATGTTTTGCATTTTGTGGACATGTTAATTAAGTCCTCTCGCTATTGTCAGTTAGTTGAGGCGGATTACAAATTCATCTTACAGTATGTGTTAGGAGAAATGTATGATGAGGACGAGCTTGTTGGAAAAGTCCGCTGTTTAAACCCCGAGAGCGATCGGGTCACTAAGACTGAGGTTGCAGAATTGGTTGAGGTCCAGCAGCCCACTCTTAAGAAAACTCGGTCTCAAGTTGTGCAGAAGGACGGTGACCCCTCGACCTCGGGTGCCACAGAACCCAAGGAAGAAACGCCAACGGCAACCGTGTGGCGAACAGAGCACCATTTTTTCTGGAGGGACGACCCGAGGGCATTAGAAATGCTAAAGAAGGACCTGACAGCATATTTGCTGTCCAAACAGCAGTCAAAGCAGGACTTATCACAAGTAACTAACTGTAAACAGGAGAAGAATGAGAGTACATCTAAATTTTTAGTGCGCTTCAAAAAAACATGAACTCTTTTGGGTAACTTAGATTTAGACACAAAGTAGCCCAATTTGCTTTTCATCAATAAAAATAACTGTAGACCAGATGTTATTAAGGTGTTGAAATTTCAACTTTCTGACAGATTCACCATGACTGTTGACAGCCTGGAAAAACATATTAGGACCTTGGAAGGAGATGGCATGTTGGATTGTAAACAAATTGCATGTTTGTTTGTAGAGGGAGATAGGCAAAGAGGTAGGGAACGTGGGCACGACCGCGGGCGCGGCCAGGGCTGCTGAGGTTTTGGAAGAGGGCGTGGAGGTTCACAGGGGCCTTCACGCTGGGTAGGAAACTGTTATTATTGCAACAAGGAAGGTCATTGGGCTCGTTAATGTCTCAAGAAGGCTAGGGACGAAGGTCTTCTAAGTGACGGACAGTGGCATGATGTGAACATTGTCCTTCCTCCACCACCTCCCCCGCCTGTGCTCCAGCAGCGACAAGGCCAGGGGCCACCCTCCGGCAGTCCCTACGCCCTCGCCTGCGGCACAGGAAACCCCTATAACAATGCATAGGGTTGCCTACAGAGCTTACACCCCGCTATGTTGCTTTGCACTTTTGATTCACCCCAGGTTAATGAATTGCTTTTTATTGAGTTGTGTGTGGAAGGTCACCCTTTTTCCTTTTTGGTAGATACTGGGGAGACCATGTCATCTCTAGGCAAAGATCATGAGGGTCCTTAGCACTGTGGGAATAGAGAGGGTTGTGCAAAGGAATTATTTCACACCATCACTCAGTGTTATGTGTTCTTATGATGACAATCTTCATTTTGCTCACTGTTTTGTCTGTATGTCTGACTGTCCTTTCAATCTCCTAGGGCGAGATTTGATGAGCCGGCTGCATATGTCTCTTATCTTCTCTGGTGCAACATTGCATATCGTATGAGGCCAAAATAAAACACCTACACCCTGTGTATGTTAAACAATATCCTCTATCTGAGGCCAAAGCCTCAGGCATTGATGTAATTTTGGGCTCTCTCTTAGAGCAAGGTGTTATCAAACCATGCATTAGCTCCAATAACACACCCGTTAATCCTGCACCCAAGCCCAACAGCACATGGAAGTGTACACAAGATTTGCGCAAAATTAATGATATAATTATTCCCGTTGCACCTGTTGTGCCTGATGTACTTTCCGTCGTTTCCTCCATTCCATGTCACCATTCACATTTTTCTGTAATTGTCCTTTGTTCCGTCTTCTTCAGTGTTCCTGTGGAGACTCAGGAACTTTTTACAGATTCAATCTCTTTTTGCATTTACTCATAGGGGCGACAATATAGGTGGACACGCCTCCCTCAGGGTATGATTGACAGCCCAGCTGTTTTTGCGTTGGTAGTAAGAGATGCGCTTGGCGATCTGAATCTCCTCACTGATTCTGTTTGCCTCCAATATGCAGATGATCTTCTTGTGTCTGCAGCGACACCAGCTCTACGTGAGGAGCCAGATGCCTCCTCAGGCATCTGGCTCAAAAGGGCTTCAAGGTATCAAAAACTAAGTTACAGTTTTGCAAAGACACTGTCAAATATCTGGGTTTTGAATTGTCCCAAGGTCAGAGACGTCTCTCGGATGAACGCATCAGGGTGATCCTCAACACCAAGCGCCCTGGCACAAAACACGCGTTGGTGGCTTTCCTGGGCCTAATCAACTACTGCCGACAATGGATTTCTGACTGCTCCTTGTATGACAAGCGTCTCAGGTCAGCCATTTCTCATGCTGATCCTCTACAGCAGCCACTGACCTGGACAGCAGATATGCTCAAAGCATTCAAGGAACTGAAATGAGTGCTGTGCTCTGCACTGGCACTGGGCCTTCCAGACTATAAAAAACCCTTCTATCTCTATGCATGTGAACACCAGGGCACGGCATCTGCTGTTCTGGCGCAGGAACATGGGGGGGATGAGCCCATGCGCATTTCTCTCCAAGACTTTAGATACAGTGGCACAGGGCCTGCCTGCCTGTCTTCGGGCCATAGCAGCATGTGCTTTGATGGTATAGGACGCAGAGAAAATTGTTCTTTCGTATCCTTTCATTTTGCTCTCCCCACATCAGGTAAAACAAGTGCTCCTCAACCTCCAGACTCAACATATGACCGCCCAGAGGTGCTCAGGGTACGACATTATCCTTTGTTTTACTAATAATCTCGAAATTAAACCCACTTCCTCCTTGAACACCATGGGACATGCTCTCTCACATCTGCTTAATGCCCAAGATGACCCATTGCATGAAACAGATCATGACTGTTGTTCCGAGCTTATTCACTCTACTAGCATCCGCTCTGATTTATCTTCGACTCCACTAGCAACAGGTGACGTTGATGGTTCCTGTTCAAAATCGTTTGACGGAAAGTTTCTTTGCAGTTATGCTGTATGCGCACATCCGGATATTACTGTAGAGGCGTTTTTACTCCCCTTTTCTTCTGCTCAGGCGGCTGAGCTTTTCGTTCTCACTCGTGCCTGTGTGCTTTTTGAAGGGAAAGATGTTACAATTTATTCTGACTCTCATTATGCTTTTGGTGTCTGTCACGATTTTGAGCGAATTTGGCAGGCCCGTGGGTTCTGTGCAGCTGATGGCAAGCCTCTTTCTCACTCTTCACTGGTTCAGGATTTAATAAATGCCTGGCATCTCCCCCGATCGTTGGCCATTGTTAAAACTAAGATTCATTCGTCTGGTGACTCATTTGAAGTTTGGGGCAATTTGCTAGCTGATAGGGTGGCTAAGGCAGCGGCCAATAAACAGATTTTCTTTCCTGCTTCAGATTCAGATTCGATTAATTCATCTTTCCTTGCTAGCTCTTTAATTCCTGATTTAGACCTTCTTTCGATTCAATCATCATTTTGGCAGTCACAGCACGCGTACGTGGCATCTGATGGCCTATGGTATTCTGCTGACGGGTGGTTGTGCTTATCCTCTCATTGTTTGCCATTCCTCGTGCGCAAGTTTCATGGTGTTACACATCACGCACGAAGAGGGGTTAAGGAAGAAATGAAAAAGCTTTTTTGCATCGCTAATTTGAACAATACTGTTGATTCGATACTTTGACATTGTTTACTGTGCGCACAAAATAATGTTGTGCCAGGTATAGGAACATATATAGCATGAACATCCTCCTCTTCCCTCAGTACCGTTTGCAGAATGGCAAGTAGATTTTACTCACATTCCTTCTTGTGGACCTTTTAAGTATTTGTTGGTATTGGTAGATAAACTCTCACGAAGCTTTTCCATGTGCACGGGAAAATGCAAAAGTAGTGACGCGGGTCTTGGCAAAGGAAATTATTCCACGATATGGGATCCCACAGGTCATTTCTGATAAGGGAACTCCCTACACTTCACAGGTCATGCAGGCACTGTGCAAATATTTGTCTTTAGATTGGCATTTTCACATCCCATACCACCCACAGTCTTTGAGTATTATAGAGCATACCAATCGTACTATTAAAGATAAACTGAACAAAGCCATGCAAAACAGGAGCACAAAAAATTGGCCAGAGTTGCTCCCTGCTGTTTTGGCCAAGATTAGAATAACCCTAGAAAAGATGTACAATTATCTCCACATGAGATAATATTCGGTCGCCCTTTTCCTACTCCATGGAAAAGGGGCAAAGCTGCTTTGGGCACCTCAGATATGGATGTTCTTATCGCCGAGTATTCTGCAGCCCTAATTGAAGTATTGGCAAAAAATCAAGAAAAGGTGGCTCAAGTACCACCACACATGTCCGCCCAGCTTACTCATCCTTTCCACAGTGGATACATGCTACATGATACATGATAGGAAGCGCCAGCGTAACTGCGCATGCGATGCTATATGCTTAATGAAGGTATAATTGTATAATTAAATAACTCTGTGTTCTTTTAATCTGTTTTATGTCTGTGTGCAGAGTACGAGTAGATGACCACCACCTTCGCGAGCTGAACATCGTGCCACCTCAGCGTTGATCACCGTGAGGAAACAAGGCCATTTATTGAGCCCCGGAGGATCCTCTTCGATGCCACTCGGAGAAAACAGTGCATTCCTGCAACCAGATAAACTTCTACGTTACTATTGATCCTTCTTATCATTGTGAGACCCACACTTTGAGGGAGTGCGTCCTGCATAATAATCAATTAGCTAAGAGAGATATCTTTCGACCTCATAAGGTGGGATGAGTGTGTAAAAGGGAGTGCCTGCACTCCGAGCACCCGTGTGTCAAGAATGGTCATGGATACATCGTGAATTAATGATATACGTGATTACTCCCGCCGTACGCGTCGTGCGTTATCTCTTAGGACAACCTCCTCATTGTTATTGGTGTAGGATAAGGTTAGGGCACCTCTTATTGAGGAGCATGAAGGTTGGGGGCTAATCCCAATCCCTGGGGACCATGGGATTGGGATTAGCCCATCCCCACGATAATGTCTTCTGGCAATTCCTAATTGGACTGCCAGGCAATATACTAATGAGTCTTGCTATGTGTGTCAGGTTGTCCTTCCCCCCCACTAAACAGCATTCCCTGAAGACCAGAAACGCTTCCCTGACAGACACCTTAATTACTGTGGCCCGAGTGTGTGTAACCGACGATTGTTTGAACATGAACACTTCCACCTCCCATTTTACTCACTCGAATTATATCGAAAAATCTGGGATTAGGTGGTGCGAAAATAACATGGATAAGGGTTCCTGTGTAACGGCACTGCGTACTGCCCTAAAAATTTCAAAACGTGACGTGCCTCAGGTGCTGACATTTAAAGCCCTGGTGAGTAGGTCTAGGAAACGTAACAGTTGGAAATACCTCCATTCGACATTGTAATCGCACATATTGGCCGTATGGTGAGAATCACACTTGCGATGGAAATCACTCATGTTCCACCATCCATCCTGGGGCACTAGGGACCACAATAATGCCATTAGACTGGTTCTGGGCGTGCGGTACATCTGTTTATACGTTCTTACCTGAGCATTGGTCTGGCACCTGTGCTCCTACCCAATTTAGAGGTTTCCTTTTGACAGTCACTCAAAACCCACATGGAAGCCAACATCACCATCGTACTCGACTGATGACTCTTTTCCCCTCCTGAACATAGACTCCAGCCCAAGCTCAATAAATTTTGGCAGGCCATGTTTCCACATTATGGCGTGATTCAGTTATGGAATTAACACATTATAGGTTAGCCACGTTTGTTAACGCCACGAATCTTGCCATAAAAGGCATAAAGGAGGAGCTCACTGCCCTCCGGTGTAACAGATATTGCTTGCCGGATGAAGGAATGGCATTATAGCAGAGGTGAGGTGATCAAAAAGGATTTTAATGAGAACAAGACAGGGAACCAAAAGAACAGAACATGAACTTAAACCAGGCTAAACTAAACATGACAGACTAACCAGACTAGACATTACCAACAAACAGAGACAAACAGGCTAGGAGACAGACAAAGGCCAGGCGAGCATGGAGCCAGGAAGAACATGGAGCCAGGAAGAACAGGAAGAACATGGAGAACACGGAGAACACGGAGCCAGGGAAAACACAGAACAAGGAGAACACTGAGCTAGGAAAACACAGAACAAGGAGAACATTGAGCTAGGAAAACACAGAGTCAAACAATATACCAAAACAAACAGGAACCTTAGAAGAACAGAGAACAAACAGTAACCCAAACCGAACAGATGCAAGACAAGACTTCACAGAACTCAGGAACATTTATAACAAAACTAATTAGCAAACTCAGTTCAGGTGAGCACCACATCACCTGACTGAGGTGCATTCTGGGACATGGAGTCTTACACAAAAGAACACAAAGAAAACAGTAAAAACAAAGGAAGTCTCTGGGCGCTTTGGCGCCCTCTAGGGGTGATCCCTGACATCCGGCTGACCACTGTCTCTTGTTTCATTTAATATTATTTTAATCACTTATTATTCATCTGTAAGGTAAAATTGTTGACATCTATGATCTCTTGTTTTTTTGTGATATTTTCTGTTGAACATGCTGTTCTCATGTGAAAAGGATATTAAAACTCTGTTTTTATGTGAGAAGGATATTAACAGTCTGTTCTCATGTGAAAAGGATATTCGCCGTATGCAAGGTCGGAAACAGGGAGTCAAGAATTCAAGAGCATGCATACTCTGTTCCTGTTTCTCAGGCCTCCTTAGTTCTTTTTATTTTGTAAACTGCATAGCAAACCATCATAATATTTTCTCTTGTTTGTCCTTGATAAGCCTCCCATCCTGTGCTTTGCCCTATATATGTGTGTGCTTTTCGAATAAAATTGAGACTGGTGAAAGAACAATCTGTGTTCTGGCTGTTCTTTGACCCGTTCTCCTGAGCTCAGAGGTGTGTTGCAGATGGACTGGCTTGCAGAGAGAAACGAATAAAGAAAAACCCCAACAATTTCTTTCTCTGTAGTAACATGTAAGGCTTCATAAGTTAAGTATTAGGTTCGTATAATGTGTAAGTTAGTAAGTAAGCATTAGTTTCTTTTTCCTCTGCTTTTTTTCTTTATGTGAATTAAAAGTCACAGAGGGGGAAATATGTGAGCATATTTTAATTAAATATACTTGTGCATGCAACAATATGATAGAAACTATTAATCTGAGTAGAGGAACATAGAGGTAAGGTGAGGAGACAGAGGTGAGCCAAGGGCAGTGTGATGTCACAGTAGCAAGAACATGAACTCAAATGAACTCTAGACATGTAGCCATCTTGGATGTAAGATGCTTAGTGGAAAGTATGTACCAAACAAACCCTAGAGATGATGCAATTTTTTGTATCCTGAGCATCCAAAATTACCTGATGTCCCTAGACATGATGTAATGTCAGCTGATAGGGTGTAGCCCCAGACATGAGGTAATCTATTCAGACATGGGGTGATCTTAACTGTGATGTAACAGGGGCTGGATACATGTGCAAACATGTCAACTTTAAAGGGACACTGACAAATAACCAAAAGACACAATTAGCTTAATGAATAATAAGTTTAATAAGAGTAGGCACAAAATAAAATAGCATGTTCACCTACATAGTGAATAAAATAGAAATACAAAGTATAAGGCCCAACATAAAAAGTACAGTAAAATAAGGGGCCTGGGTAAGCATCAAATAACAAAAGGCATAAGAAATTAAATATCAAGCCTTCTCTGACTAAGAACCACATTAATGGGAAGATCATTCATTCATTCATTCATTCATCATCTATACCGCTTAATCCTGTATTCAGGGTCACGGGGGGCCTGGAGCCTATCCCAGGAGACATAGGGCACATGGCAGGGTACACCCTGGACAGGGTGCCAATCCATCGCAAGGCACAGACACACACTCACTCATTCACACACTATGGGCAATTTGGGAACGCCAATTAGCCTAACCTACATGTCTTTGGACTGTGGGAGGAAACCAGAGTACCCGGAGGAAACCCACCAAGCACGGGGAGAACATGCAAACTCCATGCACACAGAGACTGCAATCGAGCCTGCCTGGGGATCGAACCCGGCCCCTGGCGTTGCAAGGCGACAGTGCTAACCACTACACCACCGTGCCGCCCCTGAGAAGATCAGTGTGAGGAATAAAAACAGAAATACCACTATTTAAAAGTGGTGTAGGCACTTCAGGAAAATCTGTTTGGGTACCAACAGACACTTTAAAATCAGTCTGAGTACTGACACTTCTTAGACCAACAAGCCTTAAGATAGACTGGGCTGGAGTACTAGACTCTGGTCGCACAGGCCTGAAAGAATGTAAAGGAGGGCTATTTGCCTCCGGACGCGGCCTCTTAGGAGGACCAGGCCCGGAGTCATCCTTCCTGACATAAGTAAGACCGTTCTTATGAAGAAATTGTGTCAATGATCCATCAGACTCATTTTGGCAAAAACTCACTGAGGCTCGGTCCGCAACAGGTTCAGTTGGAGTGTAATCCTTAAAGGAGTTATGCTCTGGACTGTTCACTCCGATAATTTGGAATGCCTAATATTAAATTAGTTTGTAATGCCAAATTTAATTCAGTGAAAGATTATTCTTGCTTCCGGAGTTTAACTAAGTGCACTGTGGGCCAGTAGGCCCTTCCCATGAGTGTACAGCTCACTGGGGCCTCGAGGTTTGCATAGATCAAAATTTCTGCAGTAAAAACACTTTTAATTTTTACATTTTTACTTTGGCATCAATTTTTTTTATTTGTTTTAGAATATTTTGGCTACTACTGACCCAAAGTTTTATCTTGTCCCAAAACAATTTGACCTAAAGACTTGATGTGTATGTGTGAATTGTAGCTTTGATGTGCCTTGCTTTATGACCTTGTTCTGCTGGACAATAAGGAGTTGCTGGTGTGTACTATGACAACAACTTTCAATAAAGAATTAAACACTGGAATTATTTCAGACCTAGGTTTGTAGGACCTAAAATTTTATTTTGAGGTAATCACCGCCAGTTCAGGTCCCTTAATCAAACTTACATCATTCTTGCCATTAGCCCATACACTTTAATGAGTAATGTTAAACGAAAAGAAAAGGCTTTGCATGCTGATAACCTAATTTTCTGCCTGGCCAGGTCTTGTGACTGTAGGTACTGTCACATATACAGTTTGTTTATACTTTACCACATAATTTAACAGCATTGGATCAACATTTGTTTCTCTTTTTTTTTCTTTTGTGGCTGTAATGTAATGTCAGATAAGAGGTTCATTCTCAATCACTCTCACTCATACTGTACCACATGTCACTCAAAGGCCCAATTTTTTTTTCCTTACTCATCCTTATTACTTTTAACCAATAACATATTATGGGTGTCCCTACTGTAATTAGGGACATTAGTGTGACACTTGTGTGACATTTTCTCATGTGCACACTGCTTATATCTACATTAACTACACATCTGAGCTTATCTTTAGGGTAATAAAATTAGATATGTGACATGCAGTGTATTGTATTTACTGTATTATTTGTCTCTCATCGTAGCATCTACTGAACTCACAGCTGAAGTGCAGAGCTTCCATTCATAGACGTACACCAGGGGCAACGGATCACAAGAGTGAAACCTTCAGGCTCAATACTGGTTTAGTCTCAAGAGTTTTATACCTAATTTCACCCCAGTAGATTTACTGGGTAGCAATAAAGAACAAAAAGTCAAAATGTGTCATGTACATCTGGAAAAAGCCACACACTTTTGTGAAGCTTTGCGAAGCTTTCTTCAGCTGTATGTCCTGAAGTGCCCACAGAGTTCAGGAATCTGCCACTCTTTCATCAAATTGTCAAATTCACATGCTTTAATGACTGAATGACTTACACAGAATATACCAAAATGAATTTTGTTTGTCGTGGAGCTGCAATTCAATTGTTGGCATTTTGCTGATATACTTCAAAATCATACTTAACATACAGTATGTACCTACAGTGAATGTTTCTAATATATAAAGAAAAATGCTATATTAATCAATACACAAGAATCATTGAAAAAGATAACAAGCTTTTCTTCATTGCGATCAGAGCAAGAAGTGTTAGTAGGAGAAATAATTTTTGACTCACCTTCCCCTTCAGGCCGCATCACCTCAGTTCATTCCCCTCCCCCTGCTCCTTCATCTTTTCTGCCATTCTCCCATTGTGATCTCTTCCTCTCTGTGTGCTTCCTCAACCTCACGCAGATATGTTTGTCATGTCCATTCTCACTGGGAAGGCATCTGTCAGTTTGCAAACAACACTGTGATCCATGTCACACACCTCTGACAATGTTGATTATTCCAGACAGAATTTCGCATCATATATATTTCTTCAGGCCAGTTGCCTGAGTTTTGTGAAAGTCAATTCCCAGTTTAGACATGACCAGTCCTCTGAGTTCATGTGAAGTCTAAATTCCTTTGTATCCCCAATAAATGTCCTTCAGCCTGTCTTGCATCTGACAGCTATTTGTTGACCTGCTCCAGTTCTCCAGCTCCATAATCTGTGCATGAGGGTTTTTCCTTCCATTCGACCCCGCCAGTTCGACCATGAGCATTTTCCCAGAGTTGAGCTGTTCCTCGTCCTTCGGGGGCTCACTGCTGAGTTGATTGTCCAGCTTCTGTTTCTTCTGTTTTTCCGATATACGATGACACAGGTGAGCTCAAGACTGGTGTTTCTGTATGCACTGTATGATGGGGTTGAGGGCAGTCAGGAGCAGTAGGTTGAGGACATTTTCGGATGTGGGCAGCCATCCAGGTCAGGATCTGTCTTAACACACTGGAGAGATTGCGAGATTTTTTTTTCTTAATTTTCCCTGGAATTCCACATCTCTCAAACATAATTTAAATGTTATCTTTACCACAGGAACTCAACAAGATCTTTTGTTTTGTTTGCTGTTACCCATGATTTTAATTGTCAAATTTACGTGTGCCACTATCTCACAGTGAACTCTCACAGTTCCCATGACTGTTTTTCAGTAAAGTCCCCTTGACTTTAACCTGTGCACCTTGCACACTGACTTAATTTACCTCCGGAGGTCCTTACACTGAGCGCGTCCGCTTTAGGGCCAGTTTTTGTAAACTGATGAAACCAGTACCCACTCTCTCACAGTCCCCATGACTGTTACATGTGCCCCATGTGTGATAGATGAGACAATGTGTACTATAAGCTGTGATACAGATCCAGTAGGAGAGAAGCATCTAATGATCTCATAGTAGTTTCCTGCTGGATCATATGTATTATTTTATGTTTATAACTGTTAGTAACAGCAGCTGAGACATAATATTTTTTTGTTATGTTTTATGTTAGAATCACTTTAACACCGGGTGTAGTAAGGGCAAGGTGCAGTACCAAATGATTCCAGCAGGGGGATGTGCAACTATGTTGTTGAGGTATGTAAAAGAGCATGTGGCCTCCTCTCTCCCAGTCATTATACATGTGAGCTGAGGAAAGTTGTGTCCATGTATCTTTTACACAAATACCTCCCTTTTCAGGGCTCTACACATGCACTTTTGGGTACTCACAGACCCCATACCCGTGTGATAGACCCAAGTCTAAATCTATCTCAGTCACTGTGAGAAAGCGCACTTCTTACTCGATTAATGACAACTTAAAGAAAAACAATTTCCTTACCACACAATTTTAGTTCTCATTCCGGTGGTGAGGCGACATGGTGAATGCCCGGACCTCTCACCCTCAATTGCCAATTAAGCGTTCGAGATGAAAAAGCCTTCAAGGTGTCAGCGTGTCAGGTGATCTCTTTCTCTCAGCTGTCCCATTTTATACATAAACATCTCTGCTAACATAACATAACGCTTTATTTGACCCAAACCAGATGTCCATACCTTATCATTTAAACCCCTCAATTCTGTCAATTCCCCCATCATCTAAACCAGTTTGATAACTTCACACCTATCGTGAATGAAAGGTGACAAGAGGGATTATCAAACTGGGTGCGCTGTTTGCAAATACTGTATGGGGGTAGTTGAATTAATAAGACCAAGTGGATGTTTCTGCCTAAAATTCATTTCCCCAGAAAAACATAAAATAGATTTTTAAAACATGTTTAATGATAGCAATTAAATCAGAATTCATAGTTGGATTTGATACTTGTCTTTTTATTTACGGTATTAACTGTATGGACAGTTGTATTATG
>JAAGKR010007969.1:0-33703 GCA_011419295.1 Clarias macrocephalus | reverse complement strand
TGGGCTGTGCTGGGTTACATAGGATTTTTAGCACTTTTATGTTTTATTTGAGCTTTTCTGGCTAGAAAGCTTCCAGATAATTTTAATGAAGCTAAATTCATCACATTCAGCATGGTGATGTTCTGTGCAGTTTGGGTTACTTTTATTCCAGCTTATGTAAGCTCATCTGGGAAATTTACCGTGGCTGTAGAGATATTTGCCATTTTAGCATCAAGTTTTGGTTTATTAATCTGTATATTTCTCCCAAAGTGTTACATAATCATCCTGAAGCCAGAAAAGGACACCAAAAAGCAAATCATGGGGAATGTGCCAGTTCAATAATAAACAGTGTATATATTCATCATTAATAAGGGAGAATATAAAGCATATATTTAAAAATCATTTTTAAAAATTTCTTAAAAATCAACATGAGCTCTTTTTCATTCATATTTTATAATGCAATTTAAATAATAAAATAAATAATATACCAGTACCTGCCTATGTTATGTGTAATATTTTTCAAAATAACTAAGTAGTAAATTTTACAAATAAAAATAATAACAATTACATTAACATATTATTGATTATGATTTGTATACTTGTAAACTGGTGATAGGAGCATGGATAGACTAGGTTCATTCATGTCTGTGGCTAACAAAGGCCAGCCTGTCTGTTCCCATCCTACAGAAAAGCCAATGTAGCAAAACTCAGGCAAAAAGCCAATGCCAACCAGGCCTCCAAACACCACAAATCCAAATTTGATGCAAAATCCATGGGCTGTACAAGCAAGCCACATAACAAGGCCACACTCTACAACTCATAGCACCAAAATCATGCTGCCAACATCCTAGTGCCAGACTATTGCACACTCCGGAGGGATTGATGCCGCGGGTGTCTAGAACCACCCTGGTGGCACAAGGGGAATTATTAATTGCCAATAACATATAGCATATTCATATAAATAAATAATATGTTTAAATAACATCATTGGCATAATGTTTTGAATTGTAATTTTATGGCTGATTGGTGTATATAAACAATAGGAAAACACACATAAAAATAGCCATATATTATGCAACTATGTTAGCGCATGCAATGTCCGCAGAAAAAGTCAATCAGTGTGTTTTTCTTTGTTGACTGCACTAATATTCTTACCTGCAGGTCTCTCCCTCTGTCTGCCTCAGATGTAAAGCAGTATTTGTTAGCTATTGGCCTCCCCCATATCTCTGTCTGCTGATGGTTTTCAACCATGCCCTGTTGCAACAAATCCTGATCTCAAGCTGGGGAACCAAACAGAGTGTTAAAGGACAGCAGGTAGCACCAGACAGCAAAGAATACGAAAAAGTCAGGACCACCCACTTGATTTAACGTGTCAAGTCTGCCATACTCACCCAATCAGCCTGACATAATCATCTCCAGCCTTGTGCTCGTCAACATTCTCACCTGAGTTAACAAGACGATTACTGAAATGATCTCAGCAGGTCCTTTAATGACAGCAATGAAATGCAGTAGAAAGTTTTTTTCGGGATTAAGTCAATTTTCATGGCAAAGGACTATGCAATTCATCTGATCATTCTTCATAACATTCTGGAGTATATGCAAATTGCTATTATAAAATCTTAAGCAGCAACTTTTCCAATTTCCAATATTAATGTAATTCTCAAAACTTTTGGCGACGACTGTATAGTGTTCAGCCTTGTGGTTGCTCGAAACCACGGTCTTAGCTCATTTGCAGAGTTGTTATAACTTTTTTGGCATTATGGTCTGTGTCCTCAAACATACCACAAGGACAAAAATAAAAAGTGCACAAAAAAGTTCAACTGGCCCCTGCCCAGTAGCAAACAGAAGAGTATTAATAACACATCTTGTTGGCATAGGATTTAACTTAAAAACACTCTGATGTCTGGCTCTGCACACTTTCCATTTTTTTCCCAAGGTTACATAAAAAAAAAAAAGGTATTTCCCAATCCATCTGGTTTATATGAATTTTTTATCAGGTTTTACTGCAGTCATCTGTGATCAGATGTACGTATTTGTCACTCCCTCCGATCACCACCAGAGAAAGCCATCACCGGAGGACTAGTCTCATTCAAACTCCATTAGCCACAACCCCGTGCCTGGGGCTGATCCCTGGCACAGGTGTCAGCAATTACTCACTGTCTTCAAAGTGCACGCTTTCTCTCACAACCTCGCAAAGTCTTGTTTTGCTGTTGCTGACATTTTGGAGTGTTTATTCCTGTTTTGATCTCTCGTTGCCATCCCTCTTGCCTTTGTACTCTGTCTGTCTGCTGCCTTTCCTTTTGACCCACGCTTTGTTTACTGGATTTACTCTACTGGACTGCCGCCTGCCACGACCCTATTGCCTGGACTCTGATTCTGATTTGCCTACACTGTTCTGATTGCTCGGGTTTGACCCTGATCTGTTAGTTAATAATTAAGTTTACAATAAAAGTTGCCTATGGATCCCCATCACCCTGACTCCGCATTACAGAAGACTTTGCCGCTTCCTGATCCAGCAACTATGTATTACCTCACCATGGAACTGTCTGCCCAAGCGTCCATGCTGGCGACCCACCAGCAACAACTCAACACCACCCTCACCAAGGAACTGGTTAAAATGCTGCAAGCGCTCCATACTCCACCATTGAGTCATCTAACTCTCATCCTAGCCCGCCGACTCACACCACAGTAATTCCCTCCACCACTACAAGTCCATGCCTGGCGTTCCACTACAAGTTTGATGGAACACCGGCTAAGTGTAAGGGCTTTTTATTACAATGTTCTATGTCTGTTAATCAACAACCTACTCTGTACCCTACTGACACTAGCCGCATAGCTTTTGTGTGCTCGTTATTATCCGGCAGAACACTCGACTAGGCCACGGCGGTGTAGAGTGAGGATCGTGTCGTGTTTCCTTCTTTCGCTGGCTTCCTACAAAACTTCAGAGAGGTCTTTGACCACCCAGCGGACGGCAAGGAGGTTGGGGAATGAACTACTTCAGCTGCGACAGGGCAAGAACTCCGCGGCTGACTATGCTCTAACCTTCCGCATGCTTGCTGATGCTATCAAACGCCTCTTTCGCAAGGGTCTCAATGCTGAGCTACAGTCAGATCTCGCCTCCGAGATGAGGGAAAACCCCTGGCGCAATTTATTGATCTGGCCATTCACATTGACAATCTCATTTGAGCACGCCGCCCACAACGAAAACCCCTACCCTGTCTCAACCAGTCCACTACAACCGGAGAGCGAACCCATGCAGCTGGGCATCATCCACATCAGCTCGGAAGAGAGGAAACGGCGAATCCAAAAGAACCTCTGTCTCTACTGTGGTCTGCCCAGGCACATGAGATTATCCTGCCCTACATGCCCTCCTCGCAAATCTGCTGCGGTGAGTTCTAGAGCTCTGGAAAGGCGCTATACAAATAAAAAATATTATTATTATTATTATTATTATTATTATTATTATTATTATTATTATTATCATTAAGCCTCATACATAGACTTGTATTGAACTTCCAGTAACACTAAAGTTTAAGAGTGAGATTGTTCATACCGCAGCTCTTGTTGATTCCGGTGCTGCCGGGAATTTCATTAACCGTGACTTTGTCAGAACTTATGCCGTCCCTCTTGTACTGTGTGTGTCTCACTTGGCAGTGGCAGCAGTAGATGGGCTCCCTCTAGGCTCCGGGCATTTCCAACACACCACCGATGATCTCACTCTATGCTCCGGGGCGCTCCACACAGAGACTATTCGTTTGTTTGTCCTGTCAACCTCTCAAAACCCAATCATCTTGGGTTTCCCTTGGCTGGAGAGACATAACCAGGTAATCTCCTGGACTGAGAAACAACATACAATGGTCAGAGTCCTTCCAGGAGCGATGCCTCAGTCACCTTTTCCCCAAAACAGAGGGCGGCGGAACCAGTCTCACATCATCCATCTCTGCAAAATTACCCAGTGAATATCGACACCTCGCCGAAGCCTTCAGCAAGACCAAGGCATCACAGCTGCCCCTCATCACTCCACCGACTGTGCCATTGACCTACTGCCAGGGTCTCATTCTCCCAAAGGTCGTGTATTTGCACTTTCCCAACCTGAATCCGCCGCCATGAAGGCCTACATCGAGGAGGAACTGAGAAAGGGCTTTATTCACCCATCCACTTCTCCCAGCTCGGCTGGCTTCTTCCTTGTGAAAAAAAAGATGGCAGCCTCCGTCTTTGCATCGACTACCGAGGACTTAACGAAAATGACCAGCTACCCACTCCCACTTGTTCCTGCTGCCCTAGAGCAACTGCGCACTGCCAAGTTCTTCACCAAGCTGGACTTGAGCAGTGCCTATAATCTCATTCGCATAAAGGAGGGTGACGAATGGAAAACAGGCTTTTCAACCACCACTGGTCATTATACCTCATACCTCGTACTCATCTACATCATCAGTCCAGAGGGAGTCACCGTGGATGACTCCAAGGTACGCACCGTTATTAACTGGCCCAACCCACTACGATCAAGGAACTTCAGCGCTTCCTAGGATTCGCTAACTTTTACCACCGCTTCATTCACAACTTCAACTCCATCTCTGCACCCTTAACATTGATGATCTGCGCCTCTCCTGGACACCACCGGCCATCACAACGTTCCGAGAACTCAAGAACAGGTTTACTTTGGCTCCTATTCTACATCAACCTCACCCAGACCTGGAATTCATAGTGGACGTGGACACATCAAGCACTGGCATTGGCGCAGTACTCTCACAAAGACAGGGCAACCTTCCTAAAATGTATCCCTGTGCCTTCTTTTCTCACAAACTCACCCCCACTGAACAGAACTATGATGTCAGCAATCGGGAGTTACTCGCCATGAAGGCCGCCTTTGAGGAATGGTGCCATTTGTTGGAGGGGGCAAAACATCTGTTCACCGTTCTCATGGATCACTGCAACCTAGAGTACCTTCAATCAGCAAACGACTCAACCACAGACAGGCCAGATGGGCTCTGTTTTTCACTCGATTCAATTTCTCAGTCACCTACCATCCAGGCTCCCAGAACACTAAAGCTGATGATCTATCACGCCTCCATGTCTCCTTCCACCAATGAACCCATTCTCTCTCCCAGCGTGGCACTTGTATGGTGGGACACCACATCAGAGATTTCCGAGGCCCATCTAACTGATCCTCCACCACCTGAATGCCCACCTAACCGCACCTATGTACCAAGAACACTGAGACAACAACTCCTTCAGTTGGTTCATTCCACGCCCAGTTCAGGTCACCCTGGCATCACTGCAACCACCGAACTCCTTGCCAACCACTACTGGTGGCCCTGACTCCAGACCGACACCATCTCCTTTGTAAAGGATTGTTCCATTTGCAATACCTCCAAATTCACTCACCAACTCCTCGCTGGCCTCCTCCAACCGCTGCCGATACCTCGACATCCCTGGTCTCACATTGCCATTGACTTTGTCACGGATCGACCACCTTCCTCAGGATATACCACCATCCTCACTGTCGTCGATCGCTTCTCAAAGGCCTGTTGCTTCATCCCTCTACCGAAATTACCTTCTGCACTCGAGACAGCTGAGGCATTGTGCAACCAGGTATTCAGATTCTACGGCCTCCCCGAAGATATACTCTCTAACCGTGGTCCCCAATTTACCTCCTGAGTCTGGGCCACATTCTGTAAACTATTGAGCATCAATGTCAGCCTTACATCTGGTTATCATCCACAATCCAATGGACATGCAGAAAGATTAAACCAAGAACTTACTCGCCTTCTCAGATCATACTGCCAACAAAACCAGACAGATCGGAGCCGTTACCTTATTTGGCCGAATACGCTCAAAATCCCCCCCCTTAAGCCCTCAACCAATCTCACCCCATTCCAATGCATTCTGGGATGCATTCTGACTCCGCGTTACAGTATTACTAATCAGATCTTCTCAGATTTTGTATGCTGCATTATTATTAGATTATAATGAGAGTGGGACTGAGTGCCAGATGGAAAGTTTGAGCATTTCAGAAATCGCTGATCATCTGGGATATACAGGTTTATCCAGAACAGCCTTCATATAGCCTCACACATTTTTTTAATGCCATATTTTATTTATTTATTTATTTTTATTTAGTTTACCTGAACTAAAACATGCTCTTGTTAAAACATGCTTTTACATTCACGTATTTCTGATAGCATTAAAAGTATTAATGTTGCTCTCTTGAGCTTTTACATTGTTGGAGAAATAATTACTGCCCAATTGATTAATTCTTTCGATCATTTTTGTTTTGTTGGTTATATATACAGTATATGACTAAAATTAAATTTTATTAATATACTTTTGATTGATGTTGATCATTAAAACATTTAAAACTTAAACATTTAAAACTAACTGTTGCCATCAGTCACTGGTGCTTTATTCTTTGTTTTATGGATGTGATTCAAGATATTTTTACAGCTGGAATCTGATTACAAACCAAATTACATGTTTTACTGTGTAAAAAAAAAAGAAACTAAACAATTAAGGTGGGAAACATACTTAACTAGTGACACTTAAGCATTTAAAAAGATAATTTATTACAATAAATGTGTTTTATTGTTAGAGATTTAAAGTATATTACAGATTTTAAACAATGAGCTTGTTACATTCTTTTACATTGTGTGCATGTGTGTGTATCTGCCTGCGACCAAAATTTCTCACCAAAGTCTGTATGTCTTTTAAAATTGTTAAATAGGGTCTTCGCATGGTAACCTTTCAATAGTACATTTTCACCCAAAATAACTAATATGAGAAAAAAATATTCATCTTTAATTTACAAAACAATCAGTTAAAAAAGCACAAGATACAATAGGTTCTTTCTGTAACTACCGTAGAAACATGTCACACCTCCTATTCCATATGGCATGGAAAATTTGCATTTTCTTGTATATAAATATCACCGAATATATCTGTTCACTCACCTAACAGATCAGACCAACAAAGGTCGAAGCCTTTATTTCTCACTGTTGGTAGATGGAGTCAATCTTTACTGTCTTGCATTTAATAATAACTATCATCAGTTCTTCCAGTACTCAAGAGACTACTTGCAGCCTTCGTGGTGAGCCTGCATACCCACATCTATGGAAGGATGGTGATATCAACATCGGAGGAATTTTCCCCTTTCATAAAAAATGGGAAATCACAGACTCATCATATTCAATCATGCCATCCACGAATTGCATAAGGTAAGCAATAATGAATTGTGATTAAAACAATGTGATGAGTAATCATATTCAGAATAAGGTGTATAAATGTGTATTTCTAACTTTTTTTTTATTATTTACAAGTCTGGAACTCAGAGCCTTCCAGTATTCCCAGTCTTTAATATTTGCAGTAGAGGAGATTAACAACAGTTCATCTTTATTGCCTGGAATCTCACTGGGTTACAAGATCTTTGACTCCTGCACTTCTCCAGCAGTGGGAGTGAAATCAGCAATGGCACTTGTGAATGGAAATGAAAAATTAGTCTCAGACCAGAGTTGTACCAAGCCAGCCCAGGTGCAAGCCATAATAGGAGAGACTTATTCATCTGTGTCCATGGCTATTTCAAAGAGCATAGGACCTTTCAGTGTGCCCTTAGTAAGTTTTTTGTTTGTTTGTTTGTGATATTGACAAGATTATTATAAAGGTGATAGGTTAATTTAGAGTTTATTCATGAATAAAAATGTTATGGGACTTTAGGGAAAATACTGTGATGCCTACTATAACTATGTAACAACTACTATATAACTATACCTATTAATTTAATTTTAGATCAGTTACTTGTCTACCTGTGAATGTCTCAGTGATAAAAGGACATATCCTTCATTTCTGCGCACAATCCCGAGTGATTATTACCAGACCTTAGCACTTGCAGAGTTGGTCAAGAATTTTGGCTGGACCTGGGTGGGAGCAATAAGGAGAGATGATGACTATGGTAACAATGGGATGGCTGCATTTACTAAATTTGCAGAGCAACTGGGCATATGTTTAGAATATTCCCTTCCATTTTTTAGAACCTACTCACAAGAAAAAGTGTTGAGAATGGTTGAACAAATTAAGAGCTCCACGTCTCGAGTGATAGTGGGATTTTTTACTCTCTGGGACCTGGAGATTTTACTTAATATATTTTATGAACACAACCTTACTGGATACCAGTGGGTGGGAACTGAGGGATGGATCACTGATCCGCTAGGAGCCACAATGGATAAGTACAATATATTGCAAGGTGCCATAGGGCTTGCTATTCCCAACACAACGGTAACAGGCTTGAAGGACTTCATTCTAAATATACAACCACTGAAAGATGTTGGCAGAGCCATTTATACAAAATTTTGGGAGGCTCTGTTTACTTGTACATATGCAGTGCAAAACAATTCATATAACATACCGGTATGCACAGGACAAGAGAAAGTGTCCGAGGTGACAAACACATTTACTGATATGTCATTGATGCCGGTTTTCTGTAATGTTTATAAAGGAGTATATGCAATTGCCCATACACTACATGACCTTCTTGGCTGCAAACAGACATGTTCTACAAAGAAACAGCCTGATCCTGCCACAGTGAGTTAAATGTATTTTCAAGGCTGACTTCTATGTAATCAAAAGCTTTCATATAAATAAACATTTATTTTACTTTTTAAAAAATCTATATTTTTAGCTAAATTCATTTTTATTTTTATAGCATTGTCAGAAAGCATCTTCACTGAAATATGTTTGTAGGTTAATGTTTAGAACAATATAGTAGAAATAATAACTTTTTTCTATCAGTTTTTAGAACACCTTAAAAAGGTGCGTTTCAAGACCAAGGAAGGTGAAGAAATTTTTTTTGATAAAAATGGTGATCCTACAGCCAAATATGAAATAATAAATTGGCAAAAGAATAAAAAAAATCATCATGAATTTATCAAAGTTGGACTTTATGACCCCTCTCTTCCTGCTCAGTATCGCTTAACAGTAAACATGACCTCAATTGTCTGGGCACAAAATGCAAATCAAGTAAGTATTTGGTAATGTGTGTAATGTAGTAAATATACTGCAAATGTTTATGATCAGGTGTTCTTTGTGCACTTCAAGTGTAGTAACAATATTAAAATAAAGCCAGCTTTTGCTAAAACACTCAACAAATTTCAATGTTTTCTTTGGTCATAGATTCCAAAATCTGTATGCAGTGAAAGGTGCCCCCCTGGCACAAGAAAAGCTGTCCAGAAAGGAAAGCCTATCTGCTGTTTTGACTGCATAGTATGTGCTGATGGAGAGATCAGCAATATGTCAGGTACAAAAATTCAACTCAGTCCAACTCTTTTAAATAGCAATTTTAACAGTGGCCATTGCTGCAAATCAGCTTTACAAGAATATAAACAGCAGACAAAGTTGAAAAATGTCTATATGTACACAAATTTGAAAAATCCTATATGTCAAGGTATAATAATAATAATAATAATAATAATAATAATAATAATAATAATAATAATAATAATAATAAGCTAAGTTTTATGTTCTGACACAAACTGTGTTCTCTCTGTCTTTCTCTGTGTGTGTGTGTGTTTGTGTGTGTGTGTGAGACAGACTCAATAAAATGTGAGCCATGCCAGCAAGATTACTGGTCAAATCCAGACAAAGATAAGTGTGTAAAAAAGGAAACTGAATATTTATCTTATGAAGAAACGATGGGGATTTTGTTAACAGCAGTGTCCATTGTTGGTGCATTTTTGACACTAGTAATAGCAATCATATTCTACAGATATAAAAACACCCCAATAGTCAAAGCAAACAATTCTGAATTGAGCTTTCTGTTGCTCTTTTCTCTAACTCTGTGTTTTCTCTGTTCACTTACATTCATCGGACGACCCTCTGAGTGGTCCTGTATGCTGCGTCACACAATGTTTGGGATCACCTTTGTTCTCTGTATCTCTTGTGTTCTGGGAAAAACAATAGTGGTGTTAATGGCCTTCAAGGCTACACTTCCTGGGAGAAATGTTATGAAATGGTTTGGGCCTCCACAACAGAGACTCAGTGTTCTTGTCTTCACTCTTATACAAGTGTTTATTTGTGTTCTTTGGTTGACCATCTCCCCTCCTTTTCCCTTTAAAAATCTAATGTACTATAAGGAAAAAATCATTCTTGAATGCAGTTTGGGTTCAGCTATAGGTTTTTGGGCTGTGCTGGGTTATATAGGATTTTTAGCACTTTTAAGTTTTGTTTTAGCTTTTCTGGCTAGAAAGCTTCCAGATAACTTTAATGAAGCTAAATTTATCACATTCAGCATGGTGATGTTCTGTGCAGTTTGGATTACTTTTATTCCAGCTTATGTCAGCTCACCAGGAAAATTTACTTTAGCTGTGGAGATATTTGCTATTTTAGCATCAAGCTTTGGTTTATTATTCTGTATCTTTCTTCCAAAGTGTTATATAATCATCCTAAAGCCACAGATGAACACCAAAAAGCAAATCATGGGGAAGGTGCCAGGTCAATAAATAAATAATGTAAATATTAATTGTTATTATTGCCCAATATGAAGTATATATTTGATCAAACATCACACCTAATTAAGATTTATTGATTCACATTTTACATACCTTAATGTAAATAAATAAATAAATATCCTAAAGTTAAAGTTATACGATGTAGTTGCAATTAAATACATTATGATACTGCTAAGTGTTCAGTCATAGGGACGCATATCAAACAACAAGCATTTTCCATAATATATGTAAAACAGTGACTTCATTCCAGTTAGAGGATGATCAAGATCAATTGGACAAATTATGTTGCCAAAACACATAATCCAAAGTTACAGCAATCAGTAATCTATGAACTTAAGTGATGTGATTGGGATACCACACCCTAAAAACACTGATGACTTTTCATGATTGTATCTGCATCCAAGCAATAGAGCAAAGGCAGTCATGAATAAACCTCTTTTAGCATGATTGTGCTGTCTCTGAGTCTTTAGAATTTCCACAATGCAGGCATTTAATGTTTCACTTTTAAAACTGATCTTCCCACGTATATTAATGTGGAAGGTTGCAATCAGACTCAGGAAATTTAGGAATAAGTGAGCCGCGGCGCATTCCTGGGACTCACGTGCGTATGAGACGGTATTTCCCCTCTCTCTCGCGCTCTCCCCGGACCTTTTTTTGGCGACCTCCATGACGAGTTAACTCTTTCATGAAATAAGCCTCATTCATCCCCTGTTTTATGATGATGCCCCAGATTGAAGAGATGCCTCCGAGATATCTCTCTCCTGGGAGCTCATCCTCCCTGAAAAAGCCCACACTGCCCACCAAGCTGTGTAGATTAACATCTTTGTTGGTGGGGAAAGCTTTTCAGGCAGTGGGTCAGGCTGGTGCTGCCCTGCACACCATGACGGTTTTGCAGGCATACCAGTCTCACCTGCTGAGAGTTCTGAGCATTGGCAGGTCTATCGATGACGCCGAGCCACAGATTTATTTCTCCTTGCCACCAAGTAGACGGCCCGTGCTATCGGCCATTCTATGGCTGCCGCGATCAACACGGAGAGACATCTGTGGCTTAATCTCACGGGCATCAGGGATCAGGGATCACGTTTTCCTTCTTGATGACCCCCCTCTCGCCTTCCAGCCTCTTTGGCGACGCCCTAAACACAGCCGCCGCTAGGTTTCGGGAAGCGAAGCTCTACGAGCAGACCTTTGTGAGGTTTCCTCCCTGCCGTGCTCAGGAGTGGGACTGTTGGCCACCCAGTCCTGACCAGGTCTGGTCCCCACAAGGTGTGAGGCGCAGAAGGAGAGTATGGCGAGCCAGCTACCCCCTCGTAGATACGGGGGGGGGGGGACTTGTCACACTTTACAATCCGCCTCAAAGAGAAACAAAAAAAAAAAGCACCGTTGACATGCCCAGGACCGCTTGTTAGGTGCTCGGTTCCTTCCTGCCTTGTTTCAGGATGCCGGACACCTAACACCCCCCCTCCGTTGCACATCGTCCTCTGTGTTTTCAATGGCATGGTCTCCACTTCCATGAAACCAGAACAAGCGCATCTGCTGACTTGGCAATTACAGACTTTGCTGGGAAAAGAGGCCATAGAACATGTTCCCCTGCCAGACAGGCTACTAACAATATTTCATCCCCGGCCCGAGTTCTGGAACCTTCATGTCTGGCCCCTGAAGGGGACCAACTAAGAGATGTGGGTCTGTGCCAGGGCTTCCTACACTAGAAGAACTTATGCCCTCAAATGGAGTGTATTTAAAAGTTGGTGCATGGAAAGACATGTAGACCCAGTCCACTGCCAGATTGTTTCAGTGCTGTAGTTTCTGCAAAAAAAGTATCCTCTGGCTTAAGCCCTTGTACTCTCAGAATGTACGCAGCTGCTGTTTGGGCATGCTCTGACCGATGGGGTTTGTTACATCCCTGACGTATTATATATATTTTTATTTCATGCTTTGTGTTGCCTGCTGTCTTGGGTGTGTTTCTCTCTCTGTTTGTAAAGGTTTAATTGGCCTCTAACTTGGAGAGGGGTGCTGATTGGAGGATCAGTCAGTCATGTTTGCTTTACTCCCGCCTCCTGCGTCACCATTAGACAAGCTACCCTGAACCTGTGCACCTTCTTCTCGCCTCCTGTGCTGCCATTGGACTAGCACTTTGTGCAGTTGTATTTAAACACCATCCTGCCTGCTGCTTGAGAGACATCTGCTTGGCTTGTTATGGTGTTTTGCTTGTTTATAGTTGATTTACTGTGTATTGACCTTTTTCGACCTCGATTTTGTTATTGCCCTTTGTACATAAATTTGTACACTTTGTAAATAGTATCCTGTAAATAGTGGTAAGTAGGGAGTAAATGCCCTTTTTGTTCTCTTCCCCCTTTCCCCTCCCCCCGTCTTTCAGGCTTCTGTCTCTTAGGTTGTTTTTTCTTATGGCTATTACTTCTTCGAAGAGGACTGGGGATCTGCAGGCTCTGTCAGGCTCCCCATCCTGCCTAGACTTTGCTCCTGGGCTAGTCAAAGCTATTCTGCATCCTCACCTGAACTATCTTCCAAAGGTTCCATTCTCGACCATGCACCCAGTTGTTCTCAAAGCCTTCTGTCCTCCGCCTTTCACAGCTTCAGAGCAGGAAAGACTTCACTTACTGTGTCCAGGATGCGCTCTTCAGATTTATGTCCACCGCACTAGCCAGTGATGTAAGTCAGAGCAGCTTTTCATTTGCCATTGGGGCCGCAAGGGGCGGCTACCACTAGACAGACACTGTCACACTGAGGATGTTTCCGGTTCACTCCTATTTATAATCTGCAGGTGCACCTTATCGGAAGCGTCACCTGACTGAGGTTATAAGCCGATGTATTCGGCTTTTTTGATACACACAGGCTTCACAACTGGAGAACAAAGAGATGTTCCCATAGCGTTTTCACGCAGCATCTCATTCCCGCTTTATCAGGGAACAGGGTTACAGCTAAGTAACCCGAGATGTGTCCTTTGTTTCTCACATTTCCCCTGAAATTATTTAAATAAATAAACAAACAAGTCTTTTGGAATATGGATGCCTGACCTGAAACTGGACTGCAAATCTTGATGGATATAAACATCTAGCCTGGAATCTCTGCAGTCTGTTGGTCTGTCTCCCCCACTATGTAAGGAGCAATATTTTATGGCACTCACTGTGATTGCCCTTCTCCTTATACAGGGTGATCACTTTAGCATCAATCATCAATTTGATTTAAAATGAAGAGCAAAAGACCCAAATACAAATAAAACAGAGAAAAAATAACCTGTCACAATCACTCTTACATCAGCCACTGAAGCCTAAGAAAAGATAATCCCCACAAAGACACTGTGGTAACACTGTGGTAAAGTTCCTGGGTTACAATTGTGTTCTCTTTGACAAGATCTGAGTTTTTATACAACCTCAATGCAAATTGCATATATGTGAGAGCACCATTAATGCAGTGCCTTCATATCTGTGGGGGCACTAGACTGCAGATAGAGCAAATATGCTCTTTTTGGAGCAAATGCTGCCACCCAAACAACATTTTTTAGAGACATCTCTGTATCTTCCAGCAGGAGAACACCAACCGCATTCTGTTTAGATTACACATGCATGGCTGCTTAATAAAGAGTAGGGGTTAACTGGCCTGCCTGCTCCAACCGAGAATGTGTGGTGCATTATGAAGTGCAAAATATGTCAACAAAGATCCAGTATAATTGAAGACCAACATCAAACTTGGAAGAATTGGAAACTATAGGGAAACTGCCACTAGATAAACTTGACCAGCTGGTGTCTCCAAATGCTTTTTTTATTTTATTTTTTTTTTACAAATAAACAAATTTTGACATAAAATTACCAATTTTAGTTTTTTACTGTGTCTGCATTTACAGACTATTACAGACTGTAAAACAACAAATGTTAAGTATGTTCTTTACAGGCTATGTATTATAAGTTTACAGTATTATCAATATTCTATCTCCATCAATTATTTGTCAACTGTAAACATAAATCTATGTAAATGTGAACCAAAAACCAGCAAACAAATAAACAAATGCAAGAAAGCATAACCTAGAGGACAACAGTCTAAATGACTTTGCTTTAATAATTAGAAATATGTCACACCTCCTCCTTCTCCTTTACCATGGATGATTTGCATTTACTTCCTTATAAATACCACAAATCATTTTTGTTTTCAGTTATCTGAAGGGTCAGACCAATGACACATTTATCACTTACTCTCTTGAGTTCTAAAGTGGGATAGTTAGATGGAGTCAATCTTTACACTCTTAAACATCATAATAGCTGTTGCCAATTCTTGCAGGGCACAGGAAAATACTTGTAGCTTACATGGAGAGCCTGCATACCCAGAGCTATGGAAGAATGGTGATATTATTATTGGAGGAATTTTCCCTTTCCATAATAAATGGGAGATCACACACTCATCCTATTCGGTCATGCCACCTTCAATCAAATGCACAAGGTAAGTAATAAAGACATGAAGTGGAATAACACAATAATTTATTACAAACAATAGCTAATAATACCAATACCTATGATACCAAATACTGACTAAAACTTTGTATTTCTATCTCATTTTCTTAAATAGTCTGGAATTTAGAGCCTTTCAGTATTCACAGACGTTGATCTTTGCAATAGAGGAAATCAACAACAGTTCCTCTCTACTGCCTGGGGTCTCACTGGGCTACAAAATCTATGATACCTGTGGTTCTGCAGCACTGGGCGTGAAAGTTGCAATGACACTTGTGAATGGAAATAAAAACTCAACCTCAGACCAGATCTGCACAAAGCCAGCCCAGGTACAAGCCATAATAGGAGAGACATATTCATCAGTGTCCATGGCTATAGCGAAGAGTGTTGGACCTTTCAGCATCCCCTTAGTAATGATTTTTTTTTTAATAATGTGAAAATTATTACATTAATCTAAAAGCGACATAATATAATTGTGTTTCATAATCTATTACTTTTTTTTTTAGATCAGTTACTATTCCACCTGCGAATGTCTGAGTGATAAAAGGACATACCCTTCATTTCTACGCACTATACCCAGTGATTATTACCAGACCATAGCACTTGCAGAGATGGTCAAACACTTTGGCTGGACCTGGGTGGGAGCAATAAGAAGAGATGATGACTATGGTAACAGTGGGATGGCTGCATTTACAAAGATTGCGGAGCAACTGGGTATATGTTTAGAATATTCCCTTCCATTTTTCACAACCTACTCACAAGAAAAAGTGTTGAGAATTGTTGAGCAAATTAAAAGCTCCACTTCTCGTGTGATTGTGGGATTTGTTACACCCTGGGATCTAGAGATTTTGCTTCATGTATTTTCTAAACACAACCTTACTGGATACCAGTGGGTGGGAACTGAGGGATGGATTGCCGATCCAGTGGCAGTCACATTGGACAAGTACAACATACTTCAAGGCGCCATAGGGCTTGCTATTCCCAAAGCAGAAGTAACAAGTCTCAATGACTTTATTCTAGATATCGAACCATTAAAATCTGCTGGGAGTACAATTTTTACAAAATTCTGGGAAGCTATGTTTTCATGTAAATATGGAATACAGAATACTTCAAATGACATACCAGTGTGCACCGGTGAAGAGAAAATATCTGAAATAAAAAACACCTTCACTGACATGTCTATGATGCCCATTTTCAGTAATGTATATAAAGGGGTATATGCCATTGCCCACACACTACATGAACATTTTGGCTGCAAACAAACATGTCCTTCAAAGATGCAGCCTGATCCTGTCACAGTGAGTTGTGTTTTTTTTCAAGGCATAAACAAATACATAAGTTTAACAATGTATCATAGTAGTAAACAAAATTTCTGTTTTGAAATGAATTCTCCCATTACTGTTTTAAGTTCAGTATGGAATGTTAATTTTTCTCCCCCGGCATCAGTTTTTAAAACATCTTAAAAGGGTGCGTTTTAAAACCAAGGACGGTGAAGAGGTTTATTTTGATAAAAATGGTGATCCTCCAGCAAAATATGAAATAATAAATTGGCAAAAAAGTAAAGTAGACCAATATAAATTTGTAACGGTTGGACTTTATGACTCCTCTCTTCCTGCTCAGGATCGATTAGCAGTTAATACAGCCACTATTGTCTGGGCACAAAATGCACATCAAGTGAGTATGTGGGAAAGTATGTGACTTGAATTGGGTAACAATGACAGAGTGTTTTTTCACTATGTGCTTCAAATTTGTGCCCATTATTTATGTTTTTAATACTTAAACAATGCTTAATGGAGAAATTATTTAATGAGATGTTTAATGAAATTAACCACTTGGTTGGGTCATAGATGCCACGATCTATATGCAGTGAGAGTTGTCTCCCTGGCACAAGGAAGGCTGTACAGAAAGGAAAGCCTATCTGTTGCTTTGACTGCATAATCTGTGCTGCTGGAGAGATCAGTAATGTATCAGGTACATAACAAAAAATCAAATATACAACATTCCATATACACTAAGATTCATTGAAACAAATAAAATTCTGCTTGCCTACTTTTTTAATTATGTCTGTGTGTCTGTCTCTCTATATGGCAGATTCTATTAAATGTGACCAATGCCAGCAAGATTATTGGTCAAATACTGAAAAAGATACTTGTGTAAAAAAGGAAATTGAGTATCTGTCCTATGATGAAACTATGGGAATGTTATTAACAACTGTGTCGATTATCGGTGCTTTAATGACAATGGTAATAGCAGTCATCTTTTATAGATATAAAAACACCCCAGTAGTTAAAGCAAACAACTCTGAACTCAGCTTCCTCTTGCTCTTCTCTCTGACTCTGTGCTTCCTTTGTTCACTTACTTTTATTGGACGGCCCTCTGAGTGGTCCTGTATGTTGCGTCACACAGCATTTGGGATCACCTTTGTCCTCTGCATCTCCTGTGTTCTGGGAAAGACAATAGTGGTGTTAATGGCCTTCAGGGCTACACTTCCTGGGAATCATGTCATGAAATGGTTTGGGCCTCCACAACAGAGACTCAGTGTTCTTGTCTTCACTCTCATACAGGTCCTGATTTGTGTGCTTTGGTTATCATTATCCCCTCCTTTTCCCTTCAAAAATCTAAAGCACTACAAAGACAAGATCATTCTAGAATGTCACTTAGGCTCAGACTTAGGTTTCTGGGCTGTGCTGGGTTATATAGGATTTTTAGCCCTTTTGTGTTTTGTTTTGGCTTTCCTGGCTCGAAAGTTACCTGATAATTTCAATGAAGCTAAATTTATTACATTTAGTATGCTAATGTTTTGTGCAGTTTGGATCACTTTTATTCCAGCTTATTTTAGCTCTCCTGGGAAATTTACTGTAGCTGTGGAAATATTTGCAATTTTAGCATCAGGCTTTGGTTTATTGTTTTGTATATTTCTCCCAAAGTGTTACATAATCATAATCAAACCAGAAAAAAACACAAAAAAACAAATAATGGGGAGGGTGCCTATCAAATGAGCTAAAAAAAAGGATCTCTCCAAAACATGTATAGCTTACTGAATTCTATACCCAGAATTTCGAACTTTGGACAGCAGAATAAAATGTGTTTTAATTAATAGGAAATATTATTTAAAAATTAAGAAAGTTTAAATTAATAGGAAAGACATTTTTCTTTGTAAAACACTATCTTGTTAACATTTCAGCCTCAAATAAAAGTCTATAAATAAATAATTCATACATCCCTGTTTCTTACCTAAACCAGGTTGGGTGTGGTTAATATTTTGGTGCCATGTATTTGATCATAACCTTTTAAAATGTTTTTCCTACACTGAAAAGCCACATTCCCAGGAGAAACTCTAATGCTGTATGATGTCATCATATAATTGCAATTAGGTTATGACCAGAGATGGAAGGTATGTATATTTACTTCATTACTGTTCTTAAGCAGAGGTGTAAGGTTACTGATTACATTCATTTATTTGCTATACTTGAATACAGTGGAACCTTGGATTGTGAGTAACCCGGTTTGCAAACATTCCACAATACAAGCAAAAATTTTTAATACATTTTGACTTGAAAAACAAGCGAGTCTTGATTTACGAGTATCAAGTATCATCAAGTATAATGTAGCACGCATGCGCTTCTTGTTGTAACACCACGTGTCACATGATCACAACTGAGCCAATGGTTCTTCTCTCTATCGCACTGCAGAATTGTGGGTAATCATCTCCCATGATCGGTTTTAGTGTGCGTCTCTCACTCGTATATTCAACATCCATGCGTGTGTGTACTGTTTATTATAAATAACATTGTGACCACATGTGTGTGCATAAAGCATCTTTTATTTTGTTATTGTATTTGTGTGTGTGTGTGTGTGTGTGTGTGTGTGTGTGTGTGTGTGTGTGTGTGTGTGTGTGTGTGTGAGAGAGAAAGTTATGCCACAGAGTAGCTCCACTCGCACGCCCTGTGTGTGTGTGTGTGTGTGTGTGTGTGTGTGTGTGTGTGTGTGTGTGTGTGTGTGTGTGTGTGTGTGCATTTGTGTGTGTGTGAGAAAGTTGACCTACACAATAACAACAATGCACCCCCGCCCCCTCTCCGATCATCTCTGCATTACACACAACCTGATTCTTTTGAATGAATTTTACTATGAAAGTATACAGTGAGCTAATAATAAGTCTTATACTGTTGACACTTGAGTAAATTTGAAGATGAGTATTTTTGTACTTTTTCTCAAGTAGACATTTACAGGTGAAAAATTTTGAATATTGTGCAAAAGTTCATTTATTACAGTAATGCAACTTGAAAGGTTAAACTAATATATGAGTTAGACTCATTACATGCAAAGCAAGATAGTTCAAGCCGTGATTTGTCATAATTGAGATGATCATAGCTTACAGCTCATGAAATCCCTGAATCCACAATCTCAGAAAATTTTTATATTGTGAAAGGCTCAAAGTGTCCCACTTTGGCTAATTCTTTTGCCCACTTTTGTCCCATCAGCTAATTAAGCCATAACACCTGCAAAGGGTTCCTGAGCCTTTAAATGGTCTCTCAGTCCGGTTCAGTAAGAAGCACAATCATGGGAAAGACTGTTGACCTGACAGTTGTGCAGAAAACCATTATTGACATCCTACATGGAGGGAAAGCCTCAAAAGGTAATTGCAAAAAAGTTGGTTGTTCCCAAAGTACTGTATCAAAGCACATTAATAAAAAGATTAATCCTAAAGTTATGTGGAAGGGAAAAGTGTGGAAGAAAATTATGCACAAGCAGCAGGGATGACCGCAGCCTGGAGAGGATTGTCAGGAAAAGGCCATTCAAAAGTGTTGGGGACTTTCACAAGGAGTGGAGTGAGGCTGGAGTCAGTGCATCAAGAGCCACCCCAGACAGATCCTGGACATGGGCTTCAAATATCGTATTCCTCTTGTCAAGCCACTCCTGAACTTTATAAACAACGTCAGAATTGGCTTACCTGGGCTAAAGAAAAAAAGAATTGGTCTGTGGACAGTGGTCCAAAGTCCTCTTTTCTGATGAGAGCAACTTTTGCATCTCATTTGGAAAGCAATGACCCAGAGTCTGGAGAAAGAATGCAGAGGCACACACAGCAAGGTGCTTGAAGTCCAGTGTGAAGTTTCCACAGTCTGTGTTGATTTGGGGAGCCATGTCATCTGCTGGTGTTGGTTCACTATGCTTCATTAAGTCCAGGGTCAACGCAGCTGTCTACAAGGAGATTTTGGAGCACTTCATACTTGCTTCCACAGACGATCTTTATGGAGATGCTGACTTCATTTTCCAGCAGAACTTGGCACCTGCCAAAAGCAACAAAACATAATTCAATGATCGTGGGATCACTATGCTTGATTGGCCAGCAAACTCGCCTGACCTGAACCCCATAGAGCATCTATCGGGGCATTGCCAAGAGAAAGATGAGAGACATAAGACCGAACAATGCAGAAGAGCTGAAGGCCTCTTTTGAAGCATCCTGGTCTTCCATAACACCTCAGCTGTGCCACAGGCTGATAGCTTCCGTAGACAGTTTTCGTAACATCAGGCTCTGACTTTGCTTCTCTCCACAGAGCATGAAGTGCCTCATCTGCCTTTTGAGCCTTCTCCAACTACTCCAATCACATGGCAGACCCCACTGCAGACCGTTGCCTTTGTGTTCCGTGAGATGGACATTCGTAGTCTCTCCCTCCCAGCGCCATGATAGGGAATCAGGAACAGTGTTGCATTGCCCCTTACGGTACTGTACTACAAATTCAAATGCCTGCAGCCTGAGTACATTGGGTTAGGTATGAGGAGGGGTTTGGCTGATTAAAAACCCAGGTTAAGGCAGCATGGTCAGTGATGATTGTAAATGCCTTACCCTCTAGATATTGATGCCATTTCTTTACTGCCCACACCACTGCTAGACATTTCTTCTCTGACGCTGAGTATTTGCTTTCAGCTCCATGCAGAAGTAGGGCGTAGGTGTAGGGCGATCACATCCTCGTGATCTTGAGTGAGTACTGCCCCTAGGCCGATGTTGCTGGTGTCCGTCTGCACCTTAAAGGGACGGTTGAAGTCTAGGGCTATTAGAAGTGGCGTGTTTTGAAGAGCCACCCTCAGATCCTTGAAGGCTGACTGGCATTCCGAGGTCCACAGCCACTGGCTCCTTTCTTCTTCAGAGTATGTAAAGGAGCAGGACACTCTGAGAATGAAACCATGGTACCAACCAGCCAGACCTAGAAAGCACTGTAACTCCTTAAGGTTGCAGGGAACAAGGTAAGTTTGTATGGCTGCTACCTTGGATTCTTCTGTTTTTATACCTTCAGCAGATATGACATGTCCTAGAAAGGAGAGAGATGCCTGACAGAGGTTGCATTTTTTCAAGTTGAGTGTGAGCCCGGTAGCTTCAAGGAGGGAGAATACTCGTTGAAGATGGTTAAGGTGAGTAATGGTGTTCCTTGAATAAACCACAATGTCGTCTATATAAACAAAACAAAAGTCCACACAAAAATGGGTCCTGCCGTCCTTCTTCCCTACCAACACGACAGGGGAAGCCCACGGCGAAGTAGACGGCGTAATAATCCTTAGTTCCTGCTGCTTGGCGACAAAGACAGGATATGCTTTTTTCCTGACTGGTCTTTCATCTGTGATGTAGATATGGTGGGTTATTACCTTGGTGTGGTCAATTCGGTCGGTGCATACTTTCGGCTACTCTAACAACAGCTCCTGCAACTGTTATTTGTTTTCCTCTGACAGAGAGGCATTGCTTACCAGGTTGAGTTGGTGATGTCAGACACTTAGGGCAACGGATTGGCTACATAAAGGGAGACTTGGCCGTGAGTGGAGTATTAATCACCTTCTCTACCTGGGATAGTGTAGGAATGCTGAATAAAATTAATCTGTATGCCTGCCTCTGTTAAAAAATCCAACCCTAACATACAGGGGAATGTAAGGTCACAATCCCTCATAATAAAGAGACAGACCTCAGACACTACTCCCTGTAAGGAGCATTGGGCATGCAGTTTGCCCATTGCAGCCTGTATTAAGCCACTGGTCAGTGAGAATGACTGCCCTCTTGCTGACTGCCACTTTTCGGTTGGTTTCCTCTTACACAGGGTCTCGGTTATAAGGGAGAAGGTGCTGCCTGTGTCGATGACTGCTGTACAGGAAACATGGTTTAAGGTGAGCTGTACCATCTACAGAGCAGGGCTGGCCTGGACAATACTGAGGTTGGTGGGTCTTTTGCCCTCCTTCATCTGTTTAGGTGTTGGAATGGGGTTCTGCCTTTGCCTAAATGATTTGGCGGCGTTAAAATCCCTCTCTACCAGTGTTCCTATTTGCGCTAGCAAGCTGGCTGGCAATGCGAGGATTACAGTTCCTCAGTGTTGCTTGCACAAGCTCTCTCTCTGTCATCCCTGGTTTCCACCTCAGGCAAAGGGCACGATATTGAAAGGCGAAATCCCTTATACTCTCGTCAAGATGCTGGATCCACTTCTTCAGACTCATCTCAGCCTCAACTTCATGGTCCTCTTTGAGGAATGCCTTCAGCAGAGCAGCTTGAAATGACACCCAGCTCCTGACACTGTGTTTTTCTTCTGTCCACCAATCTTTCGGTGGAGTACTGAGGGGAGTGTGGCCAGTATTTCGCCATCAGAGAGGGGGTGTAAGGCTAAGTATTCCTCACACCTTTCCACAAAACTGATGGGGTCTTCTCCCACAGTACCACCAAAACTGGGGAAATCCAGCTTCACAGGGGCCTTGAAAGTAGGAGTGTGTGAGTAACTATTTGGAAAGGAGTGTGTGAGCAACTATTTGGAAAGGGATGGATGAGGAGTGCACCCCGACCGAGGGAAAGGAGTGGACGTAGCGGCTGGTCATTTGTGAGTCTCACCTCTTCATGCACTCTACCATGGACTGGCCTACATCATTTAACTGCTCCTCACACTGCTTTTTTAACATTTGACACAGTTATTGCATCTCTGCTTGAGCATTTTCCAGTTTCTGCTGGTATGTTAACATGTCTGTGTGTTAACATACCAGAAGTATGGGTCATGTAAGGATGTTAATAAGCTCTTGGATGGGTTCACGTCTAGTCAGGAAAAGGGTCTGCTCTGAAGTTGTGAGCCAGCAACTCTTCCCCAGCTCATGCATTGGACTCGGCTATAATTTACCCCACTGTAATTTAAATAAACAGTTTGATTAACCAAACCCCTGAGTAAGTGTGCCTTCCTTAGAACCATGTGAGAGGTGGCTAGGTAGCTAATAGCTAACAACCAGGCATCAATGTATAATACACACAATATATGATAATAATAATGAAAAAGGTGTATGTACATTTATTGCTCAGTGCACACCATTCACTCCCCGTATCTTTCACCACACACAAACACACACACCCAGAGTCCGTTTAGCAACAGCTTGGAGTCCTTGAGCTCTCTCAAACAAAGTCCAGACAAAAGCGATACCATCCCAGGACGCGCTTTGCTCTACCCCCGCTGTCCTCCAGACGTGTGTTCCGTTTAATGGCAGTGCGGCAGACGCCGAAGATCCCCTCCTCCTGAACGCTGCCCAAACACCACACGCGATGCGCTGACACGCTAGGGAGCAGAAGTCACAGGAGGAAGAGACACATAGACAGAAAGAGCAGAAGAGAGAAACACAGAAAAAAAAACCTTCCTACGCAATCACAGCAGGAGGAATATACATCAATACACTCAGCGGTGCGTAACAGCAAAATGTCAAAGTGCTCAATGTAGTGCTCGTGGTGCTGTTCCTAATCTGCACCGACTAAGGCCTTCTGGTCAAAAAGTTCAGGATCAGGCCCAACAGACTCAGCTTCCTGATCAGGTGTTAGGAGTGTCTAGGTGTTTGACGCCCAGATGAAAGGTGATGATGTCTTGTAGGTGTTGATGGTCTGCTACGTTGATGGCCTGCCACATGCGTGGTGTGTCACAATCGTCTTTGAAGTAGTTGTAGATTCAATGGGCTTGTGTATGCTTTACTTCTCTGATGACGAGGTAAGGTCTTACAGGAGAAAGTGTAATTTATTTAGGGAAAATAGGGGAGTAAATGGTTAAAGGAGGGTGGATGGAAAGAAGGGGAAGGGAATTTAATGCAGGTGCTGGTCAGGTGGGCAGTGCCCCGCTGGCATGCAGGCACAGGCTGGTGAGTGGTGGGCAGTGGACAGAGTGGCAGTTTGGAGCACTCGGAGGTAGCGTTCCTGCACGCTCCCATGACAGCGACCTCTTCCACTTCCAGCTCTCTCTGGGCGAGGCCACAAGCGGGAGTCTCTCCTCGATGTCAAAGGGCGACATTCCCCTTTTTAAAGTCTCTGGGGCGCATCACATCGCACCACTTGTGTGCCACTGTCTTTTATAAATCCCACCATGTAGTGAAGTCCAGTCTCCCAACAGACCCTGAGCTACCCTTCCCGCTGTGATTTAAAGCACGAGGAAAAGCCCGGGATCATTAGCTACAATAGCTCACCAGCCGTGCCTAGTTAGGCAGCCCCGCTCCTTCGCACACCTGCAGAAGGGGAGGCCGCCTACCTAGTGAGCTTCGGAGTGAGTGAGGAGCTAAATTGATTTGGGAGCACACTCATCACAGCAGCACACCACGGCAATAGCTAATGCTTGTGTGCAATATTTTAGCATGCAGAGCTACAGGCACACTTTTTAGACTAATGACCTGCGTTTTGTGATTGGTGACCCATACTGTCATTTTCCAAATTTTTTTAAAAAAAGGCCATGTTGTCTTATAAGATCCTATTAATAAAACAATATGTAAGGAAAACATTAAGTCCTCTCTGAAGTCCTAGATGGGCCAGAGGGTTCTATTATTTAAAATAAAATGGAGAGTACAGTCTTATAGTTGTCCATAATGATAATCTATACTCTGCTGCCAAAACATAGGTACATATTCCCTTTAGCTTTGATTACAATGCACAATGTGGTGCACAGCTCATCTGTGAAAGTGATTCCTTATGCTCCCATGGCATAAATACCACAGCTTTGTTATGAAGTATAATGCAAAGACAATTTAAAAGGGCAAAGGGCAAATGTGATATTCAAAAAGCACATGATGTGGTGGTCTGGACCTAAGAATTACAGTCCAATATACTGTAGTTTATATAAGCAGACATACAATGCTGAACAAAATTCTATAGCACATAATTAATTAATTTATTATTATTTTTGGGAGGTTGGAAAAACATTATTATGGCACTGTTTCAGACCTTAATCAGCTCGTTAGATGTGATGAATGTCAACAGCTGTCATTAGTAAATGCCAATTTCAAAGCTTTACAAATAATTCGACTCTCTCTTGCGGACACTCAACAACCATGGGTTCCTCTAAACAGGTGTGTAAGACTCTGAAAATTAATGTTATTGATGCCCACAATGCAAGAGAAGGCTACAAGAAGATAGCAAAGTGTTGTCAACTTGCAGTTTCCACAGTGAGAAATGTAAGTTAGAGATGGCAGGGGAACTGTGGAGGTCAAGGTGAGATCTGGAAGACCAAGAAAACTCTGAGAGAGAACTGCTCGTATGCTGATCAGAAAGACAAATCAAAGATTTAGCGTGATGGTGCACCATTCCACTGTGCAGCGATGATTGCACAGACAAGACCTTCATGGAAGAGTCAGCTGAAGAAAACCTTACCTGCATCCCCATTATAAAATTCAACAGAACATCTACAGAAGCCAAATGCATTGCCGTGGACTGATGTAGTTAAAATAGAACTCTGTTAAAAAAAAAAAAGAGCAGCATTTCATGAACAGAACACCTTGCCTTTTTTTTTGCATTGAGGGATGGCACTTTTGGCAATTTCGTTGTACTTTGACTTTGCAATGACAATAAAGACTATTCTATTCTATTCTACAAGACTGTATGCATAAATATCCAATTACACAATGAAAATTTGTTTGGATTTATATAAAGAAGCATCAATACTTTAGAGTATCAGAGACAATTTATACAATTTATGCAATTTGTTTTACACTGGTTTAACATTTAAATACAAAGATCTTTACATTTATGTACTACCTAATATTGCTAATTATTTTAACCATTAAAGATGCAAAATAAAATATATAGTAACTGTGACAGTCATGCAAATGTGAAGGTGAAACAGGCTGTAAAAATGTCACACCATCTTTGATCATGAACCCAAGTGTAACTTTACCATGGAGACTTTGCATTTTGATTTGTATAAATACCACTTGTGGTCTCAGTTCAACTTGATTACATATTAGATCTCTCTCTCTCTCACACACACAGACACACCCTCTCTCTCTCTCTCTCTCTCTTTTTACATCAAGTTTCTTAACCTGTAGTGATAAATGGAGTCTATCTTTACACTCTTGCATGTTGCAATGGCTATCATAAATTTTTCCAGAGCCAATAAGACTACATGTAGCCTGCTTGGAGAGCCTGTATACCCACATATATGGAAGAATGGTGATATTATAGTTGGTGCAATTTTCCCTTTTCATAGTAGTTGGGAAATCACAGATTCATCCTACTCATTCAAGCCATCTTCAATGATGTGTATGAGGTAAGCAGTATACTAAAAACATTTCATGCATTTATTGGACAGTTATTGTTATAAAAATATCAATAATGCTCCTAAAGCTGTACAGTTACTGTTAGCTAATTAACATTAACTAATGTGTATGGTATATTTTTAAATATTATTTTTAAACAGTTTGGACTTCAGAGCCTTTCAATATTCACAGTCATTGATCTTTGCAACAGAGGAGATCAACAACAGTTCATCCTTACTGCCTGGAGTCTCGCTGGGCTACAAGATTTATGACACCTGTGGTTCTGCAGCATTGGGGGTTAAAGTGGCAATGACGTTAATTAATGGAAATGAGAACTCAGCATCTGATGACAACTGCACAAAGCCAGCCCAGGTGCAAGCTATAATAGGAGAGACATACTCAACAGTGTCTATGGCTATAGCAAAGAGTATAGGACCTTCCAACATTCCATTAGTAAGACTTTACTATGAAACATTTATACATTGTTGGATATTACATCACCATTAGAAATAAAAAAAAGAAATTTTGGAGTGAAATTTTTATTTTAGCTGGACAACTCCTGACTGAAACTATTGCCTGAAATGCCTGTGTGAATCCAATTTTAGATCAGTTACTATGCCACCTGTGAGTGTCTCAGTGACAAGAAGAAATATCCCTCATTTCTGCGCACTGTTCCCAGTGATTATTACCAGAGCAGAGCACTGGCAGAAATGGTTAGGCATTTTGGCTGGACCTGGGTTGGAGCAATAAGAAGAGATGATGATTATGGAAATAATGGAATGGCAACTTTTACTAAAGTTGCAGAACAACTGGGGATATGCTTAGAATATTCCCTTCCATTTTTTAGAACCTACTCACATGAGAAAGTGTTAAGAATCGTTGAACAAATTAAAAGCTCCACTTCTCGGGTCATAGTGGGATTTCTCACTCAATGGGATTTGGAAATGTTGGTGCATGTGTTTTCTGAATACAACATCACTGGATATCAGTGGGTGGGAACTGAGGGCTGGATTGCTGATCCAATCGTGGCCACACATGATACACACAACATACTGCAAGGAGCTATAGGGCTAGCTATCCCCAAAACAAAGGTGGCAGGTCTAAAGGACTTCATTCTAGATATAAAGCCACTAAAATCTGTAGGAAGTGCCATTTTTACTAAATTCTGGGAGGCTTTATTTAAATGTAAATATACAGTGGAGAGTAATTCAGAGAACTCACCAGTGTGTTCAGGAGAAGAAAAACTCTCTGAGATGGAAAACACATTTACTGACATGTCCTTGATGCCTATTTTCAGTAATGTGTATAAAGGAGTGTACGCCATTGCCCACACCTTACATGAACTTCTTGGTTGTGAACAAACATGCCCTACAAATAAGCAGCCTGATCCTTTCACAGTAAGTTAATATGTTTTTTGTTTTTTTTTGTATATGTTATACATTTCTTGTATAAATGTAAAATTTATTTGTATTCTTTTTAACAAAAGAAAGACACACATTTAAATATAAAATAACATACAGTATACATTTGTTCTTTTCATCAAGTTTCTCGAACACCTCCGAAAGGTGCATTTCAAAACCAAAGAAGGTGAAGAAGTTTATTTTGATGTAAATGGTGACCCGCCTGCAAAATATGAGATAATAAACTGGCAAATAAATAAAGATCATCAAAGTGAATTTGTCACTGTTGGACTTTATGAATCCTCTTTACCTGCTCATGGGCGATTAGCAGTAAACATGGCCTCGATTGTGTGGGCACAGAATAAAACTGAGGTGAGTATACACACTAAACTGTTATCCATATTCAAAACATAGAGGTAAATAATTAATGTATATGAACAATTTTTGAAAAAAAAAAATTCCAATAGAATTTCATTATGAATATTCATATTGATAATAGATACCAATATCAGTATGCCATAAGAGCTGTCCTCCTGGCACAAGAAAAGCTGTACAGAAAGGAAAACCAATCTGCTGCTTTGACTGTATTCCGTGTGCTGCAGGAGAGATCAGTAATATTACAGGTAAAAAGAACAAGGGAAAAATCCCTGTTGCAGATTTTCCAGGATGCTTAATAAAAATTTATCAGCCAATTTCCTTATAAAAGAGTACCTGAGACTACTATATAAAAAATACAGAGAGTTGTTGAACCCTATTTTATATTATTTTATATATAATATGTTTTTTGTTTGTTTTTCTCTTCTCTCACCCTATGACAGACTCTATTGAATGTGAACAATGCCAGCATGATTATTGGTCAAATGAAGACAAGGATGAATGTGTAAAGAAGGAAATAGAATATTTGTCCTATGAGGAGACTATGGGAATTTTGCTGACAGTAGTGTCTATTTTTGGTGCATTTATGACAGTGGTAATAGCAATCATATTCTTTAGATATAAAGATACACCAATAGTCAAAGCAAACAATTCTGAACTCAGCTTCCTCTTGCTTTTTTCTCTGGCTCTATGTTTCCTGTGTTCACTTACTTTCATTGGGCGACCTTCTGAGTGGTCCTGTATGCTGCGCCACACAGCATTTGGGATCACCTTTGTCCTCTGCATTTCCTGTGTATTGGGAAAAACAATAGTGGTCTTAATGGCCTTCAGGGCCACACTTCCAGGCAGTGATGTCATGAAATGGTTTGGCCCTCCTCAGCAAAGACTCAGTGTTCTTGTGTTCACTCTCATACAGGTCCTTATTTGTGTGCTGTGGTTAACAATTTCCCCTCCTTTTCCTTTCAAAAATCTAAAGCACTACAAAGACAAGATCATTCTAGAATGTCATTTAGGCTCAGACTTAGGTTTCTGGGCCGTACTGGGTTATATAGGATTTTTAGCCCTTTTGTGTTTTGTTTTGGCTTTTCTGGCTCGGAAGTTGCCTGATAATTTTAATGAAGCTAAGTTCATTACATTCAGTATGCTTATGTTCTCTGCAGTCTGGATCACTTTCATTCCGGCTTATGTCAGTTCACCTGGGAAATTTACTGTAGCTGTGGAGATATTTGCAATTTTAGCCTCCAGCTTTGGTTTGCTGTTCTGCATCTTTCTTCCAAAATGTTATGTAATCATATTGCAGCCAGAGAAAAACACTAAAAAGCAAATTATGGGAAAAGTCAAGTGATCTACTAATTCTTATTCATGAATATAATCACAAATAATATCCCGTATATTGCACACTGAGCATTAAATAGCATTGATCAATACATTTTACCAATTTACAATTAATAATTTACAATTTACTAACTGCAGTTCAAAATACATCAAAATCAGGTGGATGGAAGGGTGCCGAATTCCATTACTTTAAATAATGCTCACATTATTTAACCTATTTGAGAACTGCACCCAGAGACGTCAGTTTGTACTCCATGTCCCAGAATGCACCTCGGTCAGGTGATGGGGGCATTCACTTGAACCAAGGTTGCTAATTAGTTTGCTATAAATAGTCGTGCCTTAAGTTGGATATGTTGGAATCTGTTTAGTTTTCTTCTCTGTAGTTTTGCCATGTTTCATGTCCTCTGCAGGCCATAGCTTCATGTTTTGTTTGAGTTCTCTTAGCCATAGTTTCATGTTTAGTCTATTTATGTTTAATTACTTATGTTTGTTCATGTTTTCTTTTCCCTATTAAAATCTAAGTCTTACCTCTGGGAAAATCTAACCTCTGGGAATATACCTCACCCATCATCCACCGAACGTGACACTTACGAGATCTTTACTGATCTTTAAAATAAAAAATTTGTATCATTCATTAAGCTATATGTCATTTGTTGTTACCAATCATATAAAGACATTTAATAAATAAATACACACAATTCTTTGTTACAATACAAAAGGAGGAACACCATCATAATCCCATGACCAAATAAATAACCTTAGGGGGCTAAATAAATAAATAAATAAATAAATAAATAAATAAATACATGAATAAAATTAATCTATAATCATATTTTCCAGAGTGTAAATTAACATTCACAAGGCAGGTGGAAATATAATTCCACCCTATATTGAACAAAATGTAGAACCACCTTTAATAACAATAATTTGAAGAAAGAGCTATCTGTATATTTGTCTCTGCCCCCTTTTTTTTTTTTTTTTTTTTTGAAATTTTGTCCCACTCTTATTTACAAATGTTTTTTTTCCATGCGTTTTTTTTTTTTTTTTTTTTTGTGGTTTAAAATGTCAGCAACATGTCAGTTTGCTGGTGTGCTTTGAATAATCTTCCTTGTCTTTGACCCACTTTTAGCTATTATATAACCCATTTGACAATGAAGAGCAGTAATAGCATGTAATTATACAGTAAATTACATTATTTTTGCTGATTTCTTTTCCATAAACCGCATATACAAATACATATGACATGAACATATTCAAAAACATTTAATCACTAGAAGGTGATTTGGTGGGGGATCTTGAGTAAGAGTATAGGTTGTTTCCTGTCATTGGCAAAGTAATGACAGGCATCAAGGGGGACTTTGAAACCATCTTGAGGACTGCCTTTGTGTCAATCATAAGGATATATTACCTGTATGTCAGCCACAGTGGTACATGTTAGACCAATGCAACAATCTGTATATGGCCAACACTTTTTAATTAAATAAAATAATTATATATAGCATAGAAAATATATGATTTTGTTTTACATATATGTGATGGGGTAGGTTGTTGTGAGGGGGCGCAGCTTTTCTAAGACACAGGCAGAGGGGCTCCAAAGAAAAAAAGTTTGGGAACCACTAATTTAGATGATACTATTTTTAGGCATGTACCCCAAGTCTCCTGGGATAGGCTCCAGGCCCTCATGAGCCTGAATACAGGATTAAGCGGTAAAGATAATGAGTGAGTGTGTGAGTGGTTTTAGGCAGGGTGAACTGACCTGCATAAATTATTACATCATAGATATATAGTCACAGGGTAATGTCTGGTGATTTCCTATATTGGTTTGGCTTTTAACCTCTTGCCAGAACAAAAGGTTTCCCTGTCACTGCTCCGCCAGTCCAGTGCAAGCTCAAATCTATTAGAAGTGAGTATTCTACTGGTCTCTAGGACTGAGAACAATCTTGCTTCCTAACACTTCCTGGATCCCTTTCAAGCTGGGTTCTGTCATAGGAATTTCAGCAGTAAGGGGTGCTGGAAATATCAGCCCTTTATTATGGCCAACCCCCTGCTCTCTTTCAACTAAACATCAAAGGGAACAATTCAGCTTATCAAAAAAAAAAAAAAACTTGCCTATTGAAGCCTCAAGTTATCAATAGATGATAACTGCTTCTTGGCTCTTTTGTTCCACTGCTTTCTATGATACCCTGTACCATGGGCAATCGAGGGCTTCATCTTTAGGATGTTCCACAGCTTCACTTATGGCTGTTCTTCACCACTCTCTGCCTTGTCTTGTTGTATTTTGGCCCTTCCATTAATATGTGTAAGCTTTCTTGAGCTTTCCTCTTTCAATGTGGCCAAATTCTCAGATCCATAATAGATAATGATAATTTGCCATTTTCTTTTCTCCAGTTAGGGGGATTTCCTCCTTTCTGGGTTTAGTAGATTTTTGTGCTTTTGGTATATTAACACATGCTCACTAGATACAAATGAGTGCTATCCAGAACAACACTAACAGGTCTATATACTGTAAATGTGTTCTAGACAGATGCCACTACAATATCTAAGCAGTGTCATATTTATACACAGAAGAAAGAAAACACTTCACTGCTATCCATTATCAGTAATGTGTATAAGGGAGTTTATGAAATTAGCCAATAATCAAATTGGTCTTTTCATTGTAAATGCATGTGTACTTTGCTAGTCTTGGCAGAAATATAGTAATTTCCGCATGCACAATATTCACAAAAATAATAGGCGCATGTGGCAGGGCATACAAGCCATTGCCAACTACAGGGCATCATCACCTGCCTGTGACAGTGACGGCTCCCTTCCAGATTGCACTGAAACAGCTTCTACGCTTAGTTTGATGCTGTCACGTCATTCTGTGACGTCATTCTGAGCAGGACCCATGTCTCACCGCGGCTGATGAGAACTGATGAGGAGAACTCTACGCAGAGTAAAACAATGTAAAGTGGCAGACCACACAATATCCCTGGCAGAGTGCTCAACGAATGTGTTGAACAGCTGGCAGATGTTCTTACCAACATATTCAACATCTCTCTGAGCAGCGCCATCATTCCCACATGCTTCAAAACCACCATCGTTGTCCCAGTGCCGAAGAAGTCTTCTGTGTCCTGTATCAGTGATGTTGAAGATGTCGGAAGATGTCCTGTTGCACTCACACCCATCATCATGAAGTGCTTCGAGTGGCTCATTAGGAGACACATCAAGACAACAACCTCTTAAAACAAAAGAGATGATTGTTGTCTTCAGGAGGACACAAAGCAACCACTCTCTGCTGAACACCAATGGCTCCTCTGTGGAGATCGTCAACAGCACCAAATTCCTGGGTGTTCAACAGGAGGAGAATCTCACCTGGTCCCTCAACATCAGTTCTTTGCACAAGAAAGCCCAGCTTCCACCATCGATTTTCATCATCTTCTATAGAGAGAGACTATTGAGAGCATCCTGAGCAGCTGCATCACTGTCAGGTTTGGGAATTGTGCCATGTCTGGCCCCAAGACCCTACAGCAGATTGTAAGGACAGCCAAGAAGATCATCGGGGTCACTCTTCCCTCTATCGAAGACATCTACAACACACACTGCATCTGCAAATCCATCAAGCATTGTGGCTGATCAGACATACCCATCACACTCACTATTTACCCTCCTGCCATCTGGAAAAAAGTACAGAAACATTTGGGCACTCACATCCAGACTGTGTAACAGCTTCTTGCTACAAGCCATCCATCTCCTAAATAAAAACGCACTGGACTGGCACACACACTCTCACGCAGATAAACTCAGTTGCCTCAAAACAATGGGACCTAACTGATAAACACATGCACTAACACACTGATCACATGAACAACCATCCAGAAATCTCACATATCAGCCTGAAATGGCTTTTTCCACGATATTTATAACCTGTTATTTGCACAAGAACTGCATCTATCTTCTCTACTATTCACAAGAAATGTTTATTGTTCTCATCTCACTACCTCAACTTATTACCTCATTACTAGATTATTGGATTCTGTCATGTTGTTTGTCATGTGGTCACTCTTGTTTACACATTTGCACATGCACTTTATGTTGTCTTCTTTGTATAGTACTTTTTTTTTCTCGTAAATTTATAGTGTTCATCTGTTTTGTTCAGCTAGTCAGCAAATTA
>JAAGKR010007968.1:13307-33707 GCA_011419295.1 Clarias macrocephalus | reverse complement strand
CTAAGATATGGACAATTAATGAATAATGAATACATTATATTCACTTTTAAACGCCTGCCGCTTCCCATTCCCTCGTGAAGTCGTGAACTTTCTTACCCTAGACAACATTTCTGCCAGTGCTTCCAAAATGTTTCAACAAGATCCTTTTTTTTCCCCACATAAAATTCACAGTGTGTTTTCTGGATGCACGAATGCCGTCAGCGCATCTCTTTGAGTTGAGTGATTGATAGTAATGTTGTGGAACTGACATCGCAGCGTATCAGTGCATATCAATGTTGTGCCACGGTCTCTCCTCTAGATCATTTGGTATTCTTTGAAACTATCTGCAGTAGAGAACATTTGATTGATATGCCAGACAATCACAGTGGAGAGAAGTCTCAGTCCATTTACTTTTATTTCCACAATGAGTGGCACCCTGTGAAACTCTGATTCATTCCTTAAACACATCCTTCTAACATACAAAGCAATTGAATATCCTTGATTGAATGAGTGTTCTCAGGATAATACGTCACAGTGGCACTTATGGAACATTTTGACCTTATGACTAAAAGTGATCGATTTACAAACGAGTCACAAAACTGGCAAGTACTTGCATTTTAGGTGGTTTCCTGTTTTCTTATGTATTTTTTAACATGATTGTGCCTCAAAGAAACCATCAGTTAGTTATTCTGCTTGGTTATTAAAAAAAAAAAAAAAAAAAAAACTACCAACCTGGATTTATCTCATTGTGCAATCAATCAATCTATATATATATATATATATTATTTTTTTTTTTTTTAAGTGAAGGTAAATATTATGAACACTAAAAATCATGCAGGCAATTTTGAAAGGGTAAACTACTCAGATGGCAAAAACATTATTACACAGTCTGGTTTTTAATATTCATTTAATGGTGTTTTATCTTTAGGCAAGAGACAAAGGTCTTTTGCAGAAAATCTGATTTAAAAGCAAGATGATGACTAAAAGTTATATATTTAATGGGAGTTGACACTCTGCGAAAAAAAAAAAAGTTTTTACCTTTTTTTTAAAAAAAGGTTGTTTTTTGTTTCCTTATGTACTTTTTAACACCCTTGTGCCTCAAAGAATCCACCATGTTCGTTAAGGGAAAAAAACCTGCAATCATGGATTTATTTTTATTGTGGAATCAACACTTTAAACATTTTAATTTCTTTAAATATACTGTATGCATAATATTCCAGTATTTTAAAGGGCAACAAAATAAATGTATAAAATGCCGATTTCCATCTTGAGTGAAAGGAAATATCATCCAGTACTTAGAACATTCCTCTGAACATTAAAGATTGTTAAGTGATTCTGAAACATGCAGGCAATTTTGAAAGCGTAAACTACTCAGAAGGCAAAAACATATTATTACGCACAGTCTGGTTTTTAATATTCCTTTAAGGGTATTTTATCTTTAGACAAGAGACAAAGGTCTGTTGCAGAAAATCTGCTTTAAAAGCAAGTAGATGTGCATCAGAGCTAAATGTCAGTGACTTAAATGTAATAATTTCTGCCAATTTGTTACGACCTTCCAGTGGCATCTGACCACTAAACTAACGCCGCTTTAAAATCAAAGTTTAGTTAATGTGTGGAAAAGGTAGCAAGGGTGGTTAATCCTGACAGAAAACTTGCAAGAACAACTTTTTTTTTCATTGTCTGTGCACACAGCGGTCAAAGTGCCACAGTCGGGCGTGTCGGAGAAAGAGGTGAAAGAAGAGGTATTGAACAAACCAAGGAACATAAAGTACTTATGATGTTTGTCTGGATTTAATGATGCAATGTGGAAAAGGGTTCTGTGCTTTGGAAGAGTGCCCCATGTGAATTGTGGGAGAATGGGTCGGCAGACTGGGAGCAATATGCTCTGGTAATGGCAGTATGACAACACAGATTCTCTTCTCACTGTGGTATAAGTCGTTTGCTTTATGTCTGTTTTTAATCCAGTTGTCGCCCCTTTCTGAACGCAGAGCCTGAGTCTGGGTGGGAAAAAATGTACAGACTGATGTACTCATGTTTATTTATCAGAAACACCGTAATGGAAAAAATGTAAATAAACATTTGCTAAGTGCATATACAGTATACAGTAAAAAAAAAAAAAGTTCTAAATTCTAAGAGCGCAATGAAAATCTTGAAACTTTTTAATCAAAGTAAGTATATGTTCAATATTCTTAATACATAATAATTAAGATTCTACACAAGTTTTAGATCACTGCTGTATATACAGTACTGTAAATCTTATGTCAGCCCGTATTATATTCAATCATGTGGATTAAATGAAAGAAATTGGGACAAATGTTTCATTGTGACAAGTGCTTTAAGATTCAAATGTTTTTGGCTGTTTATGTCCTTATCAACCTTAGCAGCAACCTCATTTCCCCTCTCATTTGTTCCATGACCAGTATACTACTTACTGGCCTGATTGGGTCACCTGGTTGTCCCTGGTTCATGCCTGAAGTTAGACAGGTTTTTATGGTTGAATGATTCATAGGTTAGAAAAAATGTGAAACTGGTCAGGTATAGGAACTGGACTGAAAATGAAAGCTAAAAACTTGCCGCTAAAGAGATCCAGGCAGGAAGCCTAGACAACTAATCCTGAAGACTGTATTAAAAATACATGAAAGTCTGAAACTCTTTGGAAGCAAAATACGAAGAAGTGGGGGGGGTGGGGGGGCGGCTCAAGATTTGTACACAGTGCTGTACGTGTAATATGAAGGGTCAGGTGTTCCTCATGTGACCAGATGACAAATGGTTCTGGAGTCCACGTCAGCTCGAGTGTAATATTACTAATACTAAAAGCTCCTTTTTTCATTCTTGTCAGTATATTAATTTGCATTGAAAATCATTATATAAAATAAGAATGAATGCAAAACAGAAGCATTGATAAAATAGAAAAAGCTCTTTGCATCAGATGCAGCATTTCCCATCTTGTTCACTAGTCAAATTATTCAAAACTTGTATGTATTTCTGCAAAATATTCCGGCTTATTTCGCACTGTGACGGCTGTTTAGCATCTCTCCTTCCAAACCACACAGCATGTTTGAATCATTTTCTGCAGTCTAAGGTTGAATCCCGTTCTCAGTGCAGTCAATCCGCTCTCCCTGGAAATCCACCTGGGTGTCTAGACTTTTTTTCTGAGAACACCTGACTCAGGAATCCTGCGACCCACTCGAGTGTGATCGCCGTGTCCACACATTGCTGAATGATCCGCTGCGAAGGGAGAAGAACCAACATACAGTACTGAAATGCAACTTGTATGGAAATACTTTTAGATTGCGGTATTTAATTTATCTCCTCTTTTTCGGTTTCCCCTCTGACTCAACGCTGCCTCAGGTGATGTAATGCTCAACAGTAGCATAAATCAAACTGACTCCTAGAGCTGCGAATAACAACATAAATAGTGCTTATGATTTTTGCTTGTGTGTGCATGTGTGTTGTGCGTATTTAACTGAGAACTGAGGTGATGTTCCGATACGGTGGATGTGTGTGTGTATGAGATTTGTGTGTGCTGTCTACATCTTGACTGTCTTGCAGACATGCGATTGTTTTGTGGCACTCAGGGGAAATTTCTTTTGCCTTGAAGTGGACAGTTCTCAGATTATATCTCTGACATCCGGAAATTTATGATGGAAAGGATGCTGCTTTTGGGCTCGTTTCGTTCTCTACACAAAGAAGATCATTTTTTGATATATTCTGCACATTTGGATTTTGGCTGTAGGTGTGCCTCAACACAGAAGATAAATGAGAAAATGTAAAAGTTACAATAATTAACCAAGATGATAATTATATCAGTTTCCTGGCACGAGCCCAACGTACACCCTTAATAAGGACAGGATACATGAAGATATTAATTAGATTCATTAGATTTGTTTATTGTATTGTCCAATAAACCGTGTAACACAATCTGATTACTTCCTCCTAATTTACCAACAGGAGCTCTGATATGTGGCGTGTCTGTGTCATTCTGATTAATCCCACCCAATTAACCCAGTGTGGGCCAGGCTTGTGATATGGCAATTATTCAACTTAATTATCCATCTTGCTGCAGCCTCTACCTATCCATGGTTGCGAAATGAATTATCCTGATGTCAGCCTTGAACGTATTTACACAGGAGAATATGCTCCCACGCTGCACGGTTTTTAAAGGGACAGGTTCCTAGATTTAAAATGAATCCATTGTGGATATAAGAAAAGAGTCATAGAATGAAACACATAATGTATACAGTTATAGTAAAATAATCAACAATGTAGTGGCATGAATATGTTTTTTCGTCTTCTTTTCTTTCTCAATAGTGTGCCCTGGTGGTTTATTCATCTTTTGCCACAGTGATTTTGCCAAGAATAACAATTTTCATTCATTTAAGCGGTGCTCATTTTGATTAGTACATACAGAATTTCAGACCCTACAGACCCCACTAAGCATGTTAAGCTAAGCTAAGCCTTTATTTGTCACATATACATAACTGCACAGTGAAATCCTTCCGTCGCATATCCCAGCGTAATTGGGGTCAGAGCACAGGGTCAGCCATGATACAGCACCCCTGGAGCAGACAGGGTTAAGGGGCCTTGCTCAAGGGCCCAACAGTGGCAACCTGGTGGAGCTTGGGATCGAACCGCCGATCTTCCAATCAATAACTCCGCACCTTAGCCCACTGCGCTACCACTGCCCCTAAGAAGGTGCCAATCAAGCGACTCTGGCGGGACTCGAACCTGCAACCTTTGAGTAGCTCCACAGCTGAGCCTAGAAGTCCAATGCGCCACAAAGACAACCATTTCCAGAGAAAATGTGAAAGATCTGGGAAACAATGTAGTTCCTGCTATCACTTATTCAGAGGGCGACAAAGTACATAACACATGTACAGTACATGAATAAAAGTAGAGATACCCTAGGTAAAATATTACTCAAGTAAAAGTAAGAGTGCTCTATTTTACTTGAGCAAAAGTACTTACCTTTAAATTTACTGAAGTTATGAAAGTGCTGAGCTTGTATTAACTCACTGTAGCCATGAAGTCATAGCAAAAGAGTCTCTCTCTCTCTCTCTCTCTCTCTCTCTCTCTCTCCCAAATATAGACGTGCTGTTTCGTCACTATCTTCAACCATCTCCACTTCTGATTTCAAGCACCTGCTACATGATTAGGGAAGGCAAATCATGAAATTATGCATAATAGTCAGCAGGTGGCTGCTTCAAATAGTACACACCAAACACAGTTAGGTTATGCAACGCAATTCCATGCAGAAATGCAAAGTAGAAAGAAAAAAATTATTTTTGTGTATAGGAGGTAGTGAAATAAAAGTGAAAGGAGCCACTAATAAAACTACTCAAGTATAGTAACGAAGTAAATGGCAGACGTAAACAGATGTTCCCTCACCTGCCTCTCTTTTTATGTCTCTCTTGAAACGTATACAACAAAAATACAGCTTGTTACAGTACATTAACAAAAACTGCAAAATGCCTCTTCTACAGTATTGTATGTCGGAAAGAAGTCACAGCTTTAACTCTGACTGTTACACTAAAGAAATGGAGAACATCTATAGAAAAAAGGAGAAACATCTTACATTAAATGACTCATTGCTTGCTGTTGAAAGGACACAGTACGAGTGTCTCTATGCAAGATCTCACTGTATAATATGATGGTGGGTTCAACACAAAAAAATGACTCCGTGATAGAAAAGATTTTTTTATTTTTATTTCACTCATCTGTGCAGCCACTTGTGCACAAGTTACCGAAAGTGTCGATGTCGCCAGATCATGTAGAGCTATATGTCCTTTTCCAATTTTGTCCGCTGGCTAGAGAATTTAGCTCATGACTGCTAAACGCCTCTCGTGCGAATCGTTGTCACCATGATGGACGGCTTCGGGGACGCACAGCTATTCCGTGTCAGTCATCTGTGGCCCAAACAATTTCCGCAAAAACTGACAAATATCATGGCACCAGATGTTTCCGATGCTGTGTGTGTGGCTGCCAGATGTATCACTAGGTGAAAGGACTCCAACATCTGTGGTCATTATGGGCTTGATGCATCACTCCAATTACTATTGCTATGGCTTTTTAGTCAAGGCCAGATAATTGGCCACCATTGTTTGTGGTTCTAAGCAGGCAATGACAAAGAAAATGTAGATGGATAAGAGTTCAGTCAAGTCTGATCTTTTTTTTTTTCTTGTCTCCCAGAGGACTGCTATAATAACAGCATAACAGCATCGGATCATCAAGATCATCAAATTGCCATCGGATTATTTTACTCTTGGCTCCATGAAGAAAATAAGAGCCAGATCTTAATTAGTCTGATAATATTTTTTATTGAAACTTGCTGAAATATGAGGAAAATATGAATGATTCAATGGTAGTGTGTGTGTGTGTGTGTGTGTGTGTGTGTGTGTGTGTGTGTGTGTGTGTGTGGTATGTGTAGCAGCTCAGTCGCCACACACAGGAAAGTAATCGTGCAGGAAAATATTCCGCACGAGCCTGTCTTGAGGATTATTACTGTTTCGGTTAAAGCAGCTCACATAGTCAGCGGTAATCCAGTATCGCATGATTTACTGCCGAAATATGTTAGTCCTACTCAGTGTACCTGTAATTAGGTTTTTTATTTATTTATTTTTAAAAGCCCCACAAGTCAACCGAATGACTAAATATAATCTCTTTCCCACCAGATGGGAATGTACTCTTGTGTTTCACATCGGGTATCCGTGTGCTTTACAATCCTTGAGTCATCTCTGTGCGAAAGAAAGAGCGCATCGAGGCGGTGATTTGTGTGGACCATGAAAATCCCCAGAGCCAGCGCTCATGTGCCGTAAGATGGTGAATTAGCTGTCATCAGGAGCAGCTGACTGTAGCATTCTCGAACACTTATTCTCACACCAAAGCCTCACACCACACCACACCCAGCTGTAGCAAATCACTTTACAGCATGAATCATAACCATCAGTTTGTCCTCATTTCACAGAAGAACCGGGCATCGTTTTTATTCATCTCTCTCTCTCTCTCTCTCTCTCTTCCTCTCCTCTCCTCTCCTCCCTCCCTCATCCTTTCCATACACCCAAATAAGCACCAGACAAACTCAAAGACGGCTTCACCTCAGATAAACCATCAGCAGATCTGGCTGACTGCTCTGACTTGATGTCTGGAGGTAGACTAAGTGCCTCAGTACAGCCCGGGCTCTCTAGGTGCTCTCTATGAGTGAGATAGACGAGACGTGACATCAAGCAACGTGGGAGTTGTTATCAAAGCCCCATTACTCACTCTTCTGCCGTGCGTCTCTGATAGAAGCGGACAGCAGCATACGTTAATTCGGTTTGGAATGAGAGGCTGTCGCGTGCACGCACAGACGTACATTATATACAAGACATAAATACATTCAAATATATGAGGATGGACAGTTTTGCATTATCTTCCCAAGTCTGCATGGGTGTCCTCCAGGTTCTGCTGTTTCCTCTACATTTTTATGAACATGTTTGTGTGCTGCGATGCTGACACGAACTGACATCCCCTTCCTGACCCTGTTTTTTCAGATTTTCCATGGTGACTATAATATGTCTTGCTGTATACTTAATTACCTAATAATAATAAAAAATACTAATAAAACATCTCCAAGTCTAGACCACACCCACTTCCGACTACAGATATGAATCATTGGCTCACTAAATATGGATATGATGTTTTTATATTAGGGCAGTGTGGAACAGACTGTGCATGCAAACGACTTCGAGCCCTCCTTTTCCCTTGAGCGCACTCCATCCTTCTATGTAGCTTCCTTGGAAAGGACACTACTGATTACCTCTCCGTTACTCATCTCTCTCTCTCTGTCTCTCCGTCTCACTCCAGATAAACCTGCAGAGAAAGATGCGGGTCACAGGCCTGATAACCCAAGGGGCCAAGCGGATTGGGAGCCCTGAATATGTCAAGTCGTACAAAGTGGCCTCCAGCGACGATGGAAAGACATGGAGGACGTACAAAGTCAAGGGCACGGACGAGGATATGGTGAGATGTGTTTTTAATTAGCCGCCGGCTCAGCGTGCCTCACTCTCCACACACTTCAACAGCTCTTCAGATTGAAAATTTTTTTATACTGTTTCAGGATGAAGGAGTGGCACTAGGGCCACCAAGGATGCGCAATGCTCCATCATTTTTGACGGAGCCCCTCCCTTCATTTTCTATTACCCAGCCTCAATTCCCACTCTTTTTTTATTTTATCTTTTTTTATTTTTTATGATCTCCTCTAATGACTTTGGGTGGATTTTTTTTGCTGCATCACTGTCTGCTTTTTTTTTTTTTTTTTTTGTCTTTTATGTCTATGTCATTTTGCTGAGATGAAGTTGTTTATTGGCTGTAAGACAGTGAAGAATTGTTCCTGTGGCTTATTATGACACGGTTGTTTATATTACATTTCTTTTATTAGTCTGTATTATACCTAAAACTGTATCTCTGATAACTAAGTCCGACAGCAACACTGAAAGTATGATCTTTAACATGAGCACTGACGTCTCTGCCTGGCCGTCCATGTGCAGATATTCCGAGGTAACGTTGATAACAACACTCCGTCAGCCAACTCGTTCACCCCCCCAATCGAGGCCCAGTATGTGAGGATTTACCCGCAAGTCTGCAGGAGGCACTGCACCCTGCGCATGGAGCTCCTGGGCTGTGAACTTACAGGTTAGTGTTCAGTGGATACTCTGACCTGGATACTGTAGATATGTACCTACTACTGTATAAGAGCTGCTGCTGTAATCATAAAAACTGTCCTGTGCTAGCGATATGCTCATAGTTAACATCCTTGCAATGGACTTTTGCTTTCAGTTTTTACAGTATAATGAGTCCCACTGTCCTGTGCCATCCAGAAAAGGCTGAGTTTCTTTCTTCTTTTTTACATTTTTTTTTTATCTGATCTTCTTAAAGTTTCTTCTTCCTGTCATTTCAGGATGTTTTTCTATGCCATGCTCGCCTCAGGCTTGCTCATTAGCGATCCAATTCTACATCCAGATTTGCATAAATCTGCATTGTGGTGATTAATTTATTCTTAGAAGAACTATAGAAATGAAATGAAAAAAAAAGTAATAGAATGAAATTGAAAAGTTTTGAATAGTTGAAGTTAGGATAAAAAGTAGTGTGAGGAGTTGTAGTATTGTTTCAACTTCATGCATCTGAATCCTCATTAATTCCTATTTAATACCTCTGATTGGCACCATGGGTTTATTTATTTACTCCCGAACCCAGTGCAGCCCTATAAATTGCATTGTTAGCACCATGTTGTCTTGTTAAATCTCCACTCCGGCATTAATTTTCAAATCTGTCTCTTATATTGCTCTAACCCCTGGTTAATAAGCTATTTAACACTACAGGATGCTCAGAGCCTCTGGGGCTGAAGTCTGGTCACATACAAGACTACCAGATCACAGCATCCAGCACTTTCCGAACTCTCAACATGGACATGTTTACCTGGGAGCCCAGCAAAGCCCGTCTGGACAAGCAGGGAAAGGTCAATGCCTGGACGGCTGGACACAGTGATCAGTCTCAGTGGCTACAGGTATTACTGTCTCTGTCTATTCTATTCTCTCAGTGACTGGCAGCCTATTAACTCTCTTGGAGCCACATTGTGACTGCCAGGTCTAATGAAAGAAAGCATGTCAAACTGTGACCCTGTTGTTCCAAATTCGTCCTGACATTATGAAATCACCACTGTCTGTTTCACAAGATACTAGTATATATACAATATACCATATAGGCATGTTATACAGTAGTGACTCAATCAATCTAAGCTAACTGTCAATTAGTCCAAATTTATGTTGATTTGTTGTTACCTTTACACATTCTGTAAATCAGCCATAACATTGCAAGCAAACCATTATTCCCCAGTAATGTGTAGGTTCCCCACATGGGCATCTCTGGCATCTGGGGGTGTGCTGTGCTGTCCGGCACCAGGACATTGGGTGATGCGGGTTGTGAGGCGGGGCCTCCATGGATCAGACTAGTGTGTTGCATTCCATGGGCACTCAATCAGATTTGGATCTGGGAAGTTTGAAGGCCCGGGTGGTGGCCTTAGCCTCTTTGCCTTCTTGGCCCTGGTTGTGCTGCATTGGTTTTTCTATGGGACTGAACTGGATGGGCTGGCCTTTAGTCTACACAGGCATACATGAACCTAAATATAAATAGTCGCATACTCTAAGCTGATCCAACGCCTAACCAACTGGATTCAACTAAGCAAATAGTTAAGAGCCTTCCACTACATAATTTCTGCAGTGGATTAGCTGGCGACAAGTTAGTTAACCCTAACTGATGCAATGAGTAGCTTCTCATTACTTAAACAGCCATGTCAGAGGACATATCCTGTGATGGTGGCAAAGTTGTTACTCTGGTTCAGGAGGGTCAAATTATTACCCTGCATAAAGCAAAGAAAACTACTATGGAGACTGCTGAAACTACTTATATTGGGGTAAGCACTGTTAGACTGTGCAGCAGCCAAGAAGGTGTGAACACAGGGGCTTGATAATAGGAAAAAATAACCTTTTGGAGTTGTTGTTTAATGTGCCACTTGAAGTAAAATATATGTCGTACATTGTTGTTTAGTAGTCCCAAAGGATGATTTTGCATACATTTAAAGCTGAAGTGGAATATACAATAGCAACAACAACAAAAAAAAACTTTTTATGTAAAAATAAATAAATAAATAGTTTTGTGGCTTCTATGCTGCTCTGATCAGACACCTCCCAGCAGACGTGCACTCGAGTGTTTAAGAGAGAACTGAAGTAGACAGGTAAGGCATTTGCTGTTCAATTTTCCCATCAAAGGGCTGGTAAATCCTTTATCTAAAATGGCAGAAAGGCTTTGTTAGCCTCCTCAGTCAGTGTTCATTAAAATAACTGATCACTTTTAACCAGACTGCTAGCAAGTGTCATTAGTCACAAACCCCAAATTGCAATTGCTCTGATGGTCCCTGGAGAAGCTCCCTGAACTAAAGACAAAGGCTTTGCTATTGAGGTTTGCACAGATGTCTGGTGTAATCACATTATGAATAGATCTGCATAACAGGAAAAAAAAAAAAAAAAAAGACCGTTCTCTAGGTTAGGCTGTAAACTTTGCCCTGTGTATTATATCGCATTTTATTCCATGTGCCTGCCAAAGGTACGTAGCCCCATAACCAAACACAACGACCAGATGTAAAAGCAATTACTATAAAGGCACAAAGGCTAACGGTGACATGCACATTCATCTCTTTAGCATTGCGACTCTGATGATCAGTGGTCGCTCTCATTTTACAATCTAATGTGGCATTTATATTGTTGTCCGCCGTTATATTGTGTTGCGAAAAAAAAAAAAAGTTATTGAACTATTCTACCTTCTCAGCTAAAATGTCTCTTGGCTAAATTGAGACTTATTGATTAGTCTTCAACGAGAACTCTAACTCAAAATCTCGAAGAGCTGACTCATGATTCTATAAGAAGACATTTGCTGAGTTTACCTCCGTCTCCGTCCCCTATTTGCTCGTCTATTCTCTACGTAAATGATAACAGCATAACAAGAAAAGCGAATATTGTGCCAACACAGCTTATAGAACATTCTCTCCCAGTCATGAAGATGTAAACATGTGAAGCAGAGATGCAGATATTCTAAATGTCATTTCTACTCTGGTTACCATGGTGAATAATCGATTATCAGTGACATTACAGAATGACTACAGGCTTGATAGATTAATTGAATGAATCAAGTTTAATGACAAATTAAGTATTCCAATTAATCAAGACAACTGCATTGCTGTAGAGAGTTAAGAGAAAAAAATGCATTAGAGACTGCAAGCTTCTTAGAGATAACGCAACCATGTGGAGCACAGTGTACTTTTCCCTCCATGTAGTAGAACGAAGCTTGGCTCACACTCCATGAGCCACTTGCACATACAGTGCAGTACTACAATAAAGTAAGCTTAGGCAGCAACATACATAGTACATAGTGCACTAATGCTGGACAATAGACCACTCCATGTATTTTAAATACTGCTAGAATATTAAATATTTCTGTGGACGATTTTCTTATTAGTTATTTGACAGATTTGGTCTCACTTTGCTGTTATAATAATTGTCTTTATAATTAGGATACGTGGCTATGGAAATGTTGTGTACTTTCAAGTTTGTGCCACATTACATACTGTATAGTGCATTAACTGTTTTTTGTGCACTTTGACTCACTCGCTGGATCAAACACATGTCTGAAACCTTTTTTTCAGAAGTCAATGTCTCAATGACTATTTGTTGGTGCGATTGCAATATGTATATATTAAAGAGGACACTAGATTGTATTCAATAGCATATTCAGTTTTGCTTAAAAGGTTAGTTTCGCGGTATGGCCAATGGAGTGCAGGTACTGTACACTTCGAAATACATTGGTTAAAATACATACTTTTGTCTTCCTGATCCTTCAACAGAATTGAGAATGTTTCTGTCTTTAACATTGTTTTAAAGCACTTCAGTGAAGACTGTCTACAATAGCTTAGCTGGTTACTCCAATTGTCATAGAAAAAGCTTTTTTTTTTTTTTTTTTTTTTTTTAACAATAAAACCACATTGCTGGCGAATTTGTTTTTAGGTGTAGCAGGGAAATCCTGGTGTCAAAAAGAGTCTGAGAAAAAGAGACTTCCTTATTACTCTACAGAATGTTTATTAATTAATTCATTCTTCTTCTATGTTACTTATACAGTACATACATAGGATACAGGGTCACAGAGGGCCTGGAGCCTATTCCAGAAGGGGTACACCCTGGACAGGGTACACACACACACACACACACACACACACACACACACACACACACACACACACACACACACACACACACAACAAACAAAATTAGCCTAAGCTACTGTACTGTACTGTCTTTGGACTGTGGGACAAAAACATTTTACGCAGGGGAAACCCACCAAGCATGAGGAGAACAGGCAAACTTAGACCCGAGGTGGGAATTGAACCCTCAACCCTGGAGGTTCGGGGGCCACAGTGCTAACCACTTAATGTAAATATTCTAAAATTATTATTATTTTTTCCCCCCAAGCTCCTCCATTTAAGCAAAGTCCGTATGTGGCCATATCTCATAAACCGGACATGATACAATAATAAACCATGTACGGTATTAAAATGGAGCTTTCCGATCCAGGAATTTGAAACGCTAAGTTCACAAGCTGATAGCGGAATCCTGTAACGAAGGAAATTCGGTGAAGAAATGTAAAATGTAGCCGATTACACATTCTCTTCAATGTAATAAAGTTTGGGCAATTAGTGGAAGACAGGCTTGCATGAAATTTTGCTGCCTCCTCGAACCAGGTGTATGTTGTGTCATGTACTCAGTGTACTCAGTGTTGCAAGAGGCAGCTTGTCAAGAGGGTTACGTTTTGAAGCACATTGATTTAGATCGGGAACCTTTGGGTGACATTTACAGGTGTACATTTTTACATGGATATGATTTTGACACTGCAAGTCTGATTCTTGATGCACGTTAAGAAATGCTGCTTGTTACTATATATTTACTTTACTTTAAGTGTTTTTCACTTATTGAAAGTTCAAATCCAGCAGCAAAGCACTCATTTTAACCATTGGTTCATCTATTTATTGCTACCTTATGCACTAACCACATTTTGTAATAAAAATATAATATTTAAGGTAAATAAATAAATAAAATGGGCATGCTATTAAATAGAAACATAAAATCACTTCATCATCAATATGTCAAGTATAACAATTCCTTATATTTATGGGTGGCTTTTGTTTTTGGTACAATTCATGTTCTTGGTTAGCATCTGGGGAGTTGTGTCTCAACACATCCCTTTTTATCCCTTAATTAAACAATTATTTGAGAATTTAATTCAAATTATCAGCCCTGAAACATTTCGAATCTATGATAATATCTTTCACATTTTGATAAGCATTTTGTTGTCAGCAAACCTGGCTTATTTGGCATTCAGATAAAACCAATCAAGCCTACCTCAGCACAGCAGGAACTGATTTATAGCAGTGGGCCAGCTTCTGGAGTGGTGTTGTATGTCTTTAGTTTCCCAAAGGCCCTCAGTGACTGCCACCCTTGCTCGATGGATATAATGCTGCATGTAGGCGTTTTCCTGTTCGCCGTGCCCCTATTTATATATATATGTACTGATTTTTTATGTTTATAATTCTATAATTACCAACTTTTACATTATTCATTGTTGTTGTTTTATCAAGTTTATCAAACCCCCTTCTTAGCTAAGCATCTTTTGTCTCAAATTGGTTCTGGTGGCAGCGACGATGGTGCTTGTTTCTATAATATATGAGAGGGACCACCTAGAGATGTGGTCGCTTCTATTAGCAAGACTGGAAGAACAGGCAATGCTTGGCAGTGTGTGGATTCAAGCCAAAGCCGGTCACATGATCTGTGGACCCACCTGCAAGCAAAAAGCAGGAATATAAACTGGTTTACACCATGGTCGAAGGAGGCCTGGAAAGTTGCCCATTAAGGAAAGTGCAAAGGCAGGCATTTCTCCCATTTTGTTCCATCCAGCAGTCTGCATCTAGACGAGAAATTCACTTAATAACATGGATGATGCCGCTGATTCCCAGTCCTTTTTTATTAAACATGGCTGCTCCACAGTCACGGTAGAAGTTAAGGCTATAATGTACAAAGACCCTGATAGATGGAAGTTCTGTTATCAGAAATATGGTCATATTAGCAGTCAAGTACTGTTTCACATGTGGCAAAGTCCCAAATGTTTAGCAGTTTCATGTACAGAGATGTTAAACACACTGAGCTCGGATTATTTTCCTATAAAATCATGTCTATGTAAATGTAAATTTTTGATGTAAAGGAAATTTTCCATTAAATCAGCTTGTTCTTCCTTGCTGTAGAGCAATATGCTTTATATGCTACAGTATATAAAGCATTATGCTTTTTTTTTTTTTTTTTTACTATTATGCATTTTCATTGAGTTCAGGGTGAAAATGAGGAAGGTAATAGAGATATTAATTTGATTAATGCAGAAGTTTGATTTGTGATCATACTGTGTTTACCTCAGTTACAGTATTGTAATTATTTAGTTTGGAATTCTGCCTTGAGTTAGAAACTAGTTCAGAGACATTTCATGGCTAGTTACTATGGAGACGAAGTGTTGTTTAAGATGACACACTATTAGCAGTTGTATTTTCATGCTTCCGTGACCGGTTCTGTATGTAGGTTTTCGGCACTGACATCCGGTAAGGAACGTCCGTTTTGCCGTCCAGAAGTGGGCAGGACAATCATGAACATGAAGTTGCGATTTCACATGCAAAAGTTCTATAGTAACAATTTGCACAGGGCTGCTTCAGGCAAACCCAAATCATGTGAAATTAATATCATGCGATATGCTGGACTTTTCTTTCAAGCTATTTCTTTTTGTTTCTTAGATAAAGCACCCCAGGCACACACAGACTGACTCCCAGAGGGGTCCTGAGCCCTGTGCCGTCGCCCTCGGACTGCATAAGTTTCCTCGTTACTAATTGTATTGTATATGGCCTCAGGGTGACTCACAGAACAAAGACTTTCACCTGGATTCTATTTCTGAGCTCTTTAACAGAGCCCTGTGAACCGCACCAGTGCCCAAGATCTGCTTCGGTGAGGCACGACTGGCTCAGCATCACCTCAGAAGTGCAGCTAAAGGGTCAGATTAGATTCCTAAAGCCTCAGCGCTATCGATTGGCCTATGGATATTTTGCCTCAGTGAACTCCAACCTGTCATGGATGCACACATCAGCACACTGCTTGCGGTGTGTGTGTGTGTGTGTGTGTGTGTGTGTGTGTGTGTGTGTATATACACATATGTGAATTTCTGTTTCCTCTCGGGGTAATGCTTTAAATGTCACTGACATCAAGCAGCTCTAGCTGAGTAGAATTTGTGATTATTATCTATTGTTACTTTGTAAAGTATTTTTGGAACAGTATTTCAATCAGGAAATGTTATGACTATGGCATACAGGACAATGATCGACATCTGATTTAATTACGTTATATATAATGCCAAGACACATCAAGAAACTATTTATTACTATAACAGGCAAAAGTGCAGATACAGTATATTGACTATCACTGCATTATATTGGGTAGCATTGTCCCCTTGACCTCCAGGGTCCGGGTTCAGTTCCCGTCTCTGTGTGCATGGAGTTTGCATGTTCTCCTGTCCAGGGTGTACCCCACCTCGTGCCCTAAGTCTCCAGGGAGAGACCCACAGTTATGGAGTGCAGCGATTCCTGCTGCTGTTCTCTCCTGATGCGTTCACCTTCTTAAGCTATTCATTATCCGAGCTCTTTTGTCTTTTGGTTAGTAATTTTATACAGGCTAACCGTATTGTCTAATCTGCATGTCTTTGGAAGAAATCGGAGTACCCAGAGAATACCCACCAAGCATGGAGAGAACATGCAAACTCCGTGCACACAGATCCGAGACCGGAATCGGACCCGTAACCTGGAGGTGCATGGAGACAATGCTAACCACTACGCCTCCGTGCCGTCTACAGTGGGGCTTAAATAAGTAATAAAACATGGTGCTGTGTGCTGTTGAAAATAACAAATAATTAAGACTAGTGTGCCGTGATGTGACTTGGCACAGAGTAGTTACATTCATCAGCATGAAATTAATTATTTTCAAAAAACTGCACATTCCAACTGTTTTATTCTCCTTAAGCCATAATTTGTCAATGATAATCATTATTAATTAACTAAAGAAACAACACGTTATATTTCTAAATATTTCAATGTTGAATGTGAGTGAACCTTTTGCAGGACAAGTAAGTTCCTCGTACATACTGTACATTAGAGCAGCTGTAAACAGTTGATCCCTCTTGCGAGTTTCTTTATTTTCTCTGTCCTGAAGAAAACCTCCAACATGCCGACACCTGAGACTGCTTTTTTTTTTTTCCTACAGAAAGCACGGCTATTGCTATGATTGTACATCTTTTTTTAGTACATCTTTTTTTGATTACAGTCGGAGCAGCCGTGATAGAATATTAATCAGCCACTTCTGACCAATCAGATCACCATGGTGCTTATATGATCTTGGTGATTTGAAAAGATTAAATTCTTTTCCACATCACCTCCCTATTAAACAGTCATCTGCCAATAAAATAACAACAAGACGTGTTTTCAGTAACATATAAATCACAGCCTATTTTTAAAATCAAGCAGTTTTTCACTATGGGTTAACACGTCATAACAAATTACTCACAGCTCCAAAAAAGACCAAATAGTTCTGTTTCTCCTCTAAGCGAGTGTGAGGTGGTGATTTATCTCGCTTGCTTGGATCTGTCTCATGCTCTCATCTCTACAGGTTGTTATCCCCTTGAAGTGTGAAAAATGCTTTCACAAGCTCACCAGCTTTCCTTCTCTGTCTGCATTGTTTAAAGAAAGACCTCGGCGACCTCACTTGTGATTTTCTGTGTTTCGCCCATTAATTGTAAAAAGGCATTCACTTGAACAGCGGATCATTTTTAATTACAAAATGTTCATACAGTAAATGAGAACAAATATTGTTTGGAACATTTTAAAAAGTGCCATGCTATGTTTTCTGGTTTATAATTGCTAACTAAACTGTGGTAAACACCATTACTTTACTTGAGACAAGATTTTAAGTAGAAGTCCTCCATTTACTATCCTACTTTGTTAAAAGTACAAAAGTACATTCGTTAGTATGACTGTAATACTGATGAGGTTGTATTAGCTTACAGTAACGTTAAAGTCATGGTAAAACTCTGCATCCATCATGACTTCTGATTTCCAACACCTGCTGCACGATAAACCTTTCATTTATGCAATTATGCATAATGAAGTATTTATCAGATGGCAATATTACCATTTTAAATACTACATACCTACAACTTCGCTACACCATGCAGATGTGTAGCGAAGTACAAGGTAAAAGTGTTTGTTTGTACAGTTGGATGTATTTACTTAAAATTACCGTTGGCTACACCACAGCGTTACAGTACATGAGTAAGACAGTAAGAGCAAATTGCACCATTGGCCATGTGCACAATGTTCTGTAAGCCACCTGAAGAAACAGGTGCCCAGGGTTTGTGTAGAAGAACCCAAGTGGGTGAATAGGGGCACAGCAGGTACTTTTTAAGGTCTGGGCTGAATATGGGTGAAGGGGGACTACAGTAAATCTGGAATGGGATATTCAACAAGCATTTCAATTTATTTCATTTATTGATGTCTAGCAGCCTTTGACCATATTGTCTATGTGCATGTAACAGTTCCTGTTCACTATTCGGTTCTTCTCTATCAGACAAAAGCTACCAACCAAGAAAGAATATGATGGTTAACACAGGCTTCTACCAAGAAATCTTTGCATCTTTTTTAAATTGGCTCTTCCTGTTAAAGCTTTTTTTATTATTATTCATTACTTGTGAGGATATTAGACACTTATCATGCAAAGGCAGCAAATGTTAAAGGACATTTTTAACATTTGATGAAAATATGAACATGTCCGTTCCTTTCTTTATGGCTCTAAGTGATATATTCGTTTCCTTTTTATGTTACACTCTAAAGATTTGTCACACCTAAGTTTATTGACTCTGCACCTCGAGCCATGAATACTGAAACATTACTTCTGTCAAGTTCTCTTAGGTCTCGACCTCGTATTACAAAAAGACCTATTTTGTGGCATAAAGGCTACTCCATTAAGGCATATTTACCTGTTTAGAGCAGTCTTTCTGTCACTAACCCCATCACCATGCAAAACTGAGTCAGGAATGGCTTTTAATGCTTTCTAAAGTCTTTTTGAAACTAGCCGAAAAGGGAACAAGATCAAAGGTGGCATCCTCTCTGCTGGTTATTTCTAGATGTAATGGGGTTATTTCTCTAAAGCCTAAGCTGATTGATCGGCACTTTCAGATGGTAAGCGCTCATTTGTCAAATATGTACATTAAGACTCAAATCCCATAATGAAGATGCTGCCAGCTTGTGTGGAATCACCCGGCTAAGCTTAACAAACACTGCTAGCAAGCCTTTAAAAATTCTTCTTTCTTGCTTTGTGGATTTGCTTCAGTTATATTAGGAATGAAACTTCTCCTTTTTTATGTACACATGCTGTGCAGTTTCCTAACTGGTTCAGCACTGATTCAGCTCATATTTCTCACTACCGTCTTGAGCAGAAGACTTTTTTATGCCTCATTTCTTGAGTAATGTAAATAAACATGATATTTATTCCTTCAACTTCAGACGAGAGCTAAGCAGCATCTATTGACATTACGTAATGCATATTCAAGTTAAAATTATTGACACTTAAAAATGGTTCAAAATAGGGCAGGATGCGAGTGAGGGATGCGAGAGGATTTATTGGAAATGCATATTCTATCTGCCCTGTTTAGCACTTAAAGTGGGGTCTGGAGATACTGAGGGGTCTGTGAAGGGTTGCTAGGGGTCTAATTAATTAATTAATTAATGTAATCAGTCACAGTGATAGAAATCATAACCCACTGCTATGTGCAAAGTTAGTATCTTTATTAGGTATTTGACTTAAAATATGAATTTGGTTTAATCCAAACCTCAATAACAACAGGCAGGTCAAGAAAAAAAAAACTGTACATTTGTACTTAATGTATTCTGTCAGTGGAAAGTCCAGGAATAAAACGCCCCATATTCAAAATATTAGTGTACTCATTCATATAATGAATAAATATTTTATATTAGTAGTTGGATTATGTACTATTCTGCAAAATGTACCGAGAACACCTTATTTTATTGTGATGGTGATTATTTTAGTAACAGATACAGCACTGTGTATCTAATAATAATAATATCCCATGAAATCTGGTCACTTTTTTTCATCTCTGTAATATGATATTTTTTATGTAGGTGGATGATCACGGGTTCCTCTCCATCCCATGACAGTTACTAACTGGGGAGTGTGAGGGCTAACACATGCTTCTGAGTCATATGCAGCTTTGCCATAGCATCTTTTTCTAACAGCTGCTCATTTCGCATCACACAGCAGATAAAATTTGGAAGAGATGCAAACTGCCCCCTTTTCACACACATGAGCTCACAGACACCACTGATTAATGTCATTCACATTGACAGAGAAGAGACTAATATCATCAGAACAGAACAGCCATTTCTTCTGTTTTGAAGTCCTTGATCGATCTCCTGATGAATGCCAACTAAAGACTTCTGCTTTGACACTCTGAAATACTATGTATGTTTTTGTGATGTAAAATCTATGTCAGGGATGGAAACAGTACTGAAAAATCATCCATCCGTCTACTGTTTATACCACTTATCCTGTGTAGGGTCTCAGGGGGTCTGGTGCAGATCCCAGGGAACTTGGAGAACAAGGCAGCATGGATGGGTTTCAATTTATTGCAGGACACAAGCACACACACACACACACACACACACACACACACACACACACACACACACAC